>JAUCMT010000002.1:4042226-4058994 GCA_032357475.1 Enteromius thamalakanensis
CAAAACGTCCACAAGATGGCGGCGTTTATCGGGGAACCCGATATTACAAAACCGATAACCGATTATGGTAAAATGCTTAAATGCTTATCGGGGAAAAAATCGGGAAATCGATATAGATATAGATATCTCTAATCTCTAGTAATAGTAATACCTTTGTAGTTTGCTTTTTTGGCCACCAACTGGCACACAACAAATTCTAGAAAGAAAACTTATCCCCTAATGCAATGGAACAAGTTTAGCCACATTTAGTGAACTGTTATAAGTTAACTGATGTGACATAACATCCATTGTCTCTGTCATTTCTGAACATTTCACAACAGACAATAAAAAAAAGAATGGACTATATTGTGGTAACCATCTATGGTAACAAATGACCCAATGTAACATCACTGCTGAAGTCTGAAATACAATGTTTGTTTGTTTTTTTATATGTGGCGGGAAATATGAAAATATGAAAAAAGGCTTTAGTTTCTTCATTATATAAGCAGTATATGCTCTCTTAAAAACGGGAGTCCCAATAGTAAAGCATGGGGTCTTCTAGCTTACTTTCTGATACTAATGCAATTACACACTTCTCAGGAAAGGCAATTAAATTCAGTAAGTCAACCATGACAATGAGCAAAAACAACACAGAGAAGTGCCGCTTATAATATATTATATATTATATATATTTATTTATTTATTTATTTATTTTTTACAGTAAACTGGATCTTGTGTCATATTTTTAAATTTAGTCAATGAACATCACGTGTGTAGACATACTGAGTGACATTGAGCAGGTCATTGTGCTCACTGTGTGTGTGTGTTGTTCTCTATGGGGTTTCAGATCTTCACTGTGAGCTGTTGAAGCAGAAAGGACAAACAAACGCAGCATCATGTCCGGCAACATTACAATCACAGCAGCAATCTCACCAAAATTTAGCTATTAGCATAATAATAACTACCAACACATTATATGCACTTATTTTTGTAAAAAACGTATTCCTTTTTCTTCTAAAATATAAACATAATAAATAAACACAGCATGAACACATATATTATGTAAATAAAGACTTTTGGATGTGATTAATCATGATTGCATATGACTGAAGTTATTGTTTGATGTAAGTTCATAGTAACGGTCACCTATTATAAGTGTGAGCTTAAATTTGTATTTAACGGAATTAGATGAAAAGAGTGCTTTTTGACCCACTTAAAGTAGAACTCAGCTATGTAATTTCAATAATTACTTTTGTTTTCTTTGAAATAGGGATATACTTCCAAATAAGGACAAACTGAAATATTAATGTAATTTCTACTGAAATAACTGAAATTTGTAAGTCGTGTATTAAATTAAATTGTTTTAAATCTATTTTTAATCTATGTTTAGGCAATTTTTTGTGTCTGTAGGAAGTTCAGACATTTTACATTTACTCTATTATCTTATACTTTTTCGTCAAATATTTTCTTTTTAAAGTCTGGGTAGTGTATCTTGATGTACTTAACTGTGTGGGTGGCTTATCTAACTGTGCAAATATTTTCGTGGTCATCGTATAGTCAGCGTTAGAATTTAGGTTTCTTTAAAGCATATGAACGACACATAAAAGTTCATCATGCAATAATCAGGAGAGAAGCATGATGTTATGTTTTTGTCTATTCTCAGAAGTCAGCTCATTAGCATTTGAATACTCATTATGCTGCTTACTCTCAGAAGAGGAAAAACACACTGAAAGACATGTGTTATGTGGACAGCTGGGAAATCAAATGGTGCTCGGAGGGGAATGTGATTTCCACACAATCTCCAGAGTGGACAGATGCACAAACACAGAAAACACTCACATGCATGTCACGATACATAGGTGATCATTAGGTAAACCCAGCTCAGCTCTCCACAGACACACACTGATTAATTTACAGGGCCAGCAGATGATGTGTGACAGTCAGACTGCACACACACTTACTTTTAACATCTCTCTGTTAGCAAGCACTATTTCTGCTACATGGACTTTATTTTTTTCTAGATAATATGCAATAAAATGAACAGTCACCATCATGAGATGCGGCTGGCATAGTGTTTCCTGTCTCGCTGACCTTGTCCATGTGCATTGTAATATAAGACTGATGTGCATCTCACCAATATCATTATGCAGCAGAGACTCAAGGGAGGTCTGTTCTCAGGAGTGTATCATATATTCCCTGTACCCACAATGCCTTTGGTATTCCATTCAAATCCTGTTACCTTCCACTAAGCAAGGTCATGAAAAGACACTTGTGATGTATCTGCATATGATATTTCAGGAAAATTTCCTACAATCAATCCAGGACCTGCAGAAGGCCAAAAAAACCCCACATGGACTGAGTTATTTTGCTCTGCTAATAGCAAAGGCTCCAAAAGATGAGGCAAAGCACAAGTCACATGCACTGAAAAAATGTACTGGACCCAATTGCACTGTGAAATCCACCCTCAAACATTTCTACGTCACTGATAAACAAAATATTATAAATGATAAATGCTCATGATATCAAATATTTAGTCAATGGACAGAAATCACCCAAAATCACCCTATTATGTAAAATCTTTAAGAATACATTTAAAAGGTCATGTGGTATGACTATCAAGTAATAATAATAAAAAACAAACTTTAATTTTTGTGCACATCTTTAACTTTATTTTCTAACAACAGAAAGAGGGTAGCTGTACACTACATCTTGTGCTAACACTGATCTAGAGACAGTCATTAAATTTGTTTTATGTTTTTTATAATGCATGTTAATTGCACCACATGATGTACTGTAAAATCACCTATTTTGGCTCTTAGGTAAAATGTAATTATATGTTATATATACTATTAATATTATGCCAAAGTACTTAAAAGGGTTTGATTTTCAAGAATCTTATTCTGTTTGTTTTTATTATCAAACCAAGACATTTCTATCAGCCTAAAATATTTTACTTTATGCCTACCCTATGTAATTGACCTGTTTTGCATGCAGTAAGCATCAGTCAGCGAACAGACAATTTGTCTGTTTGTCTAAGAAAAATCACATATAGCAATCAATACAGTTATTGGGCTACTTACATTTTTACAGGAAAAATTGCTGCAAATTATGTAGATTAAAACTTGAGACAGAAGCTATTGACTAAAATGACTTCAAGGATGGACGTCTAGCATAAATAAGACTACTATTTATGTGCAGTCTCACTGGATCGAACATGTCGGGCCATTAGAGGATTCTGTTCAGAACGGCACCGTTACCTTCCTCATAACTGCCAGATGTCACTTCATTCCAGCATAATTAAATCAGAGATGTTTGCCTCAGCTGGTCTCTCTCCATTACAATAATGAATTCATCAACCCCATGGCTCCATTTCGTAATCACATCTCCATACACTGTTTAGATTTGGATTTGGTGAAGTAATAGGAGGGGTTCATTTGACAAGAAGAAAAAGAATATTTATACCAATTTTGCTGTTTCCTTTGGTGTTGTGTGAGACCTTATGAGCTTTAGATCCATGTGCAGATGGGTCTTATGGGGCAAAAAATGCATGAGAGATGGCTAATACAAGATGACATTACCATCACGCTCATTGTGAATTCATTTTTGGTGCACAAGTAAAACAGCATATAGTTTGGGTTTATCTTTCGAGTATATACCAGCGTGGTGCTTCTAATGCTGGGTCAAGGCAGGGAAACAGCTATGTCAGATAGGAAAAGATGGTTTGCATTGATCACTGTGCTTTATGCTGTGAGCTATTGAGAGCATGACATTTGAAAACATTTTCCTACCTTGAGTCATGTTAATATTTTTGCAATTTTGTTCTACAAATCTGCTAACACTTTAGTATAGGGACAATAGTTTATTAGTGTCACGAATGGCACTGGAGTTGCCCACGGAAGCCTCCAGAGGGCACTCCGGCTCTGACTGTGTTCATTGTTTGTGTGTCTCTCTGTTCGCTATTTAGGACTTGTATTATAAAGTGTCTATCGTTGTTTCCATATCAAGCCTTTAATGTCTCCACACCACTTGTGTGTTGCCATGTCTACAGATTAGTCCAGCCCCCTCGTTTCCTCATTATGTGTTGTAAATAAAGGACATCTCTGTGTGTTTACATTCACTGTTCAATGTGTGGATGTACCTTGTGCTTTCCCCTTTGTCAAGCCATTCGTGTTTCCCTGAGTTCCCTGTGTTTCGTTCGGTGTATCGCTCTGGATTTATCATTGACCCTGCCTGCTTCGGATATTCTCTCTCATCCTCACCCTACTGGATAACGTTTGCCTATCGCATGACCACTGCTATGCTATTGGATTATTCTATTGTCTCAACCTCTGATCTGTACTGTGTGTTCATTTAATAAATGTTTGCAAGTGGATGCCTCATGTCTCATTCATGACAATTAGCATGCCTGGCTATTATTAACTCATTCCCCGCCATTGACGAGATATCTCATCAGTTAAGAGCAGTGTTGGGAGTAACGTGTTACAAAAGTAATACAGTATATTATAGTAATATATTACTTTTTGCAGTGACGCATTATTGTAAGGCATTACTAATCAAGTTTCCGTAATATTTTACTTGGTGCATGTTCAGTAACGCTTGCATTACAACACACTCTTAGCCAAAATTTTTATTGTTCAAAAAACAGCAAGACACAAGATATTAACATATAAAAAATGTGGCAAGTCAGCTCTATTTTCTGTTCGTGGTCAGTTATTATCCATGTGTGGTTACGTACAGGTTTGTAAATGAATTTTAATTCATCTTGCTCTCGCTGGGATAACTTTGTATGTGTGACGTAGTCAAGTCAAGGCGTATTTACCGCAGATTTTAAAGAGGTGTCGCGAGGCTGTCCCAACAGTGGAAATTATTTCGGCCTCTGTTTAAAATAGTTTAGATTTTTGTGTAATGGCAAATAATAATATTTCGTTTAGTTTTCTTTATTAAGCTAATTTAGAAAAACGCTTGGAGCATTTTTGTTCATTAAATATAAGTTTTCGTTTTTCGTAAGTAGCGTTCGTTTTTTAAAAATAATTTACCCTTCTCAAATCATTACAACTTGCCTAAAAAAACCCAAAAACATTTCAAGCATATAAACCTGCACTGTAATAACATGTGCGATGGTATAGTATTCACTTTGTGAGGAGAATCTAAAGCAGGCTCTTGCAGCAAACAGAGGAACCAGTGCAACCACTTGGATTTTTTTTCCAGTGAAACAAAAAGGCAGACGGCGTCATTTTTTCTGATAGGTTACAGGTAAGAATAATACCTCATTTAGAACTGTTTAAGGGTCTACTTTTATTTGTGTGTCCACGCAAAAAAAAAAAAAAAAAAAAATCACAAAAACCAAAACTCAGCGAAAAAAGACAAAAGCTTTAAATGACCACTTAACCAAATAAAAAAGAAATTGAAAACAAAAGCTCTTTCATTATAATTTTGATCCATAAACATAATTTAAGGTGCATCAGAGGAGATGGCAAGTCAGGTAATTTATTTTTGTGACATGGACTCAGAAACACTAAATAATTTAAATATCGTACTACTATTTTCCTCAGACATATTCCTGGTAATAAGGCTACTTTTGCTGATGCTTTGACAAGCTTTAGTCTATTGCGTGTATTTAAATGCAGCTGCCTTGACAGCACGCTCTCTGTAGTTATTTTGGTGAGAGTAACTTAAAAGTAATACGGGAGTATGTAACGTATTACAATTTGGAATCAGTATAACAAGTAATATATAATATATTACAGTTTGAAAGTAACTTGCACAACACTGGTTAAGAGACAACACTTCCCTGCCAAAGATGAGATTTTACGTCAATTCCTGTTCTAGGTGAATTAAGGTCAGGAAAGCCCTAGCGCATTTCCTAAATGAGTTACAGGACTTCTACTATGCTCAAAAAAAAAGAAAAAAGACGATCGCCATAAACTGAAGGATATTGGGTGTTTATAAAGCACATATTCTGCATGAACATATTCTACATCCCTAATTGTACCCGCATGTGCACATACGTAATCTGCAATTGCATACGCGATAGGGCAGGCAAGGCAGGCAATTGCCTGGGGCCCCGCATTTTGAGGTCCTCGTGTTAGCGCGGGATGTGGGAGAATATAATTGATCGCGGGACTCCTGCAAAATGGATTTATCTTAAAAATAATTTAATAAAAACAAATACTCTGTTATTTATCTAATGCACAAAAGCAACAAGAACAAATAAAGTAAAAACTATTTACAGGCGCAAGTGCGAACATAATCTTGTGGGAGCCAGTCACTGCCAATACGAAGTTCTAAGACAACGTGGTGATATGCCCCAAGTTGTTGTTGGGTTACTAGCTAGGTTTACACGTACTGTAGCAGTAGCATGTATTTTATGCAGGTATTAATAGGCTGCAGTAGGTGATAATGCTAATATGGTGAACATCACCACTTTTTGTTTTGGTACTGTGTTTTGCTGCCAGTGGAGAGCTCACAAAAAAATGTAAATAAATATCATTATATTTACTTAGTTGACATTTTTATTTAGCTCTTCTTCATTAACATAGTTAACATAATTAGTTGTCAACTAAAAATGAACCAATAGTTAATACAGTAAATTAAATTAAAACGATTGAATTAAAATGCTAATCATATATTTCTGAATTCAGGAGCATTGCTTAAGTTCCTGTCACCACCACCACCTCAGGGAGATACTCCAGTCCATCCTTCTGACAGTGAAAATGGTAAGTTCAGCATGTCAGATATAGTCCTAATGAAGTTGAGTTTATTGATACATTACATACAGTATGTGCTCTATGATTTTTTTTTTTTACTAAATGTGTTTACTGTATGTTTTTAGTACCATCCACCTTGACAATGCAACATAGTGACAGCATTTAAGGTGACAATCCATTACTGTGAATAAGATTGTTCTGTATATATAAGATTTTAGATTAATATTTTGTCAAAGAATATGCACTTTGTTTAAAAAATGTGTATAAATTTTATATAATATACTGTGTTTATGTTATATAATATAATGTGTTTTGACTACTTTTTTAAGTTGTATAAATGTATATTTATGCAACAAAGATATATTAACAAAATAATATTTTAGAAAGGGCCTCATCTATTCTTTTTGCCTGGGGCCCCCACTTCACCTTGGTTCGCCTCTGCGTACGCCTATTGGAAAGCGTACACGTACATTGTGATACTCTCTAAAATGGCTGAAGCGTAAGTCAGGGGAGAAGAATGTTAGAGTTCAATGATTTTTGTTTTCTTTGCGCAAAAAAAGTATTCTCCTAGTGTTGCAAAAGTGAAGTTGAGCCACTGATGTCATATGGTTTTACTGATTTTTGTATTGTAGTGTTTTTGTTATGTAGTGTTAATGTAAATTAGATTGTTGAATCAGTTAAAGGGTGATATGACAGTGAGTTTGCTATTTGAAAAAATATAAATAATACTGGCATTTTCGTCACATGGTCAATTAGACACTTAAAACAGTGGCTGCAATCAAAAAAAAGTAAAACCTCCTTAGCTAAGAGGAAAAACAATCCATAGGACAAGACCTTCATTATTAGAGGTAAAAGGTGCTGTAATGGGTGGAACTCATCTACTGAAAGCAGGGCATGAACTCTGCATGAACCTCATTACACTGAACAAAAGCTGCAAGAGAACAGACTCAATAATGAAATTAATAGCTTCACAGATTATTTGTTAATTAAAAAGGATAAAGTGCAAACAGTAAGTGGATTTGAAAAATTAAATGCTCAAGAAAAATTGAGAACAAATAACAGTAAGAAGCTTTTTCAGGAGTATTTTTCCTTGCTTAAGTAATAAATCATCTACACTCTTTAGGTCCTGATGACAATGGAATTAACATGTGAAATGTGTCTGTGACATCATGAAGAAAACATTTTAAAAGGTTGGTGAGACGTACAGCACTGATCGATAAAGCCATCAGCTCAGAAGTCTATGAGAAGTTATTTATGCATTATTTAATGAGTTCATAGATCAGTGCATTTATGAGCAGCATGTTTATGGGATAGAGACCTATGGCTTATGTATGTTTACTATAATGTACTTAGTGCTACACACCACTTTACTGTGAGTGACTAGCATAAGCTAGCTGGTTCATGTATTGTATATCACAGAAGAGCACAGATTTATTGTTTAAAGGCTACACATGAATTTCCTTACATTTAGTAAAAAATATGCAGAATTTACACAAATAAATGACAGAGGATCCAGTTGTTTAATCTATAACACTAATCTTACACAGCAAAAAGTTGCTACTATAGTGCTGTTACCACATAGGACATTATATTTTCAACATTGTAAAAAAAAAAAAAAAAAAGGGGGCAAGATTGATACTTGGAAATACTGCAGTAAGAAATGTCAAGTTGTTTGTGCAAGGCAACTCAAAATATCCTAGAGCTAAGACAGATGCTACTTTCTATCTATAATACAGCTCAGTATGAACCCTGATGTTGAACTACATGAAAGGTTAAACTGTCTCTGAGGTCAAGTACATGGCAAGCAGAGAATCAGCTAAAATATGTACTGGAACAACCCAGATACCAACACAATGGTCTAAATGATTTAAATAATCTCCAAACAACCATTCAGCAACCTAAAATTCCCACACAACCAAAAACTAACATTAATTAGCCTATAATACAGTGAATCAGAGTTTTTGTGTTGGTCCTCATATGTATCTCTACTATTTACAACCATTACAATCAAAATCTTGTTCTAAAATACAACCTCTACCACAACAGGCTAACAACTGCAGCTTGGCACATACCGAATTCTTTATTTTCAAGTTACACTCTTACAACTAAAGATGCATCACGATTTTATAGATGAACCTTTTTGTCTGAAAGTTTCCATAAAGATCCTTTCTGTTTCACAAAATGTTCTTTGTGGCAATACAATTTCTTCAGATCATAAAAAGTTAAGAAGGAGATGGCTCTCTAGAAACCTTTGACAAATGATTTCCTCGCTGTGAAGAACTGTTTAAGGATCTTTATTTTTAGAAGTGTAGAACTAGTAGAACCATCTGCTCAGTATTTACTCACATCTGTCATAGGCTCTTACAAAGAGATCAGTGCTCAGGGTAACCCGTTATTGATAGACTCAAAGGCATTTGAGTGATAATGTAAATTACTAGTACACTAAAGTACTAATGCAGTCACATATGCAGAATGTACCCATGAGGCATTTGTCTCTTGGAATATTTCTGCCCTTCTGTTCTTTCATCGAACAATATTTGCCACGTATTTCATCAGGCTTAGAATCACGTTGACTACAGCTTCCTTGTTAGTCAGCTGATTTGCTGTCTGTTATTGATTTACACTGAAATTTCTAACATAACCGATCGCATTTCCATTTCAGACTTGGACGATTGATCACAGTGTTCACAGTAAGAGGGACTTTGAGCTTCCCAGCAGCACTTGTTTCAAGCAAACTGAGCATCAACAACTAAATGGGTCAAAAGTCTGGTCAGAAGAATCATAATTTAACATGAACAAAGCTGTGAGGGACAGTGGGATGAACTGTTGTATACATTGAAGAAGAAATGCTTTCAGCAGACAATCAATAAATATATAGCAGTCCACAGCTATGTTTTAATTTACATAGAAATAAATATGATGTTCAGCCTGACTGGGGTGCATTATCTATTACAAATATTTCCCAATTACAGGTATAGGGCAAAGTTTTTTTGTGTAATGGGTTTTCTTGAGATCTCCTGGGAAATCATGATTCTGTAATTGCTCAGTATTTAACACAAGCAGCCATTTTAAACTAAGATAAGGTGAGATAATCCAATTCTTCAAATGGATTAAAGTGAAAATCTGAAGGGTTCGGCAGAGATAAATCAATAATATCTGCATGCTAATAAGCTGTGACCTGCAGATACATGTGTGGCATTATTATCAGATTGACTTCAGGAAACTTCTTGCAGGATGACAATGCATCACTGCACACTGCCAAAAGTGTCAGAAACAGGAGAGAAAAAAAAATAAAGGGAGGCAGATTTGAGATCCGAGAGTAAAAGTCTGGTAGTCCTACAGCCGTTATAATTCTTCGAGCTCTCAAAGTCACGATGGAGAGCGGATAGTATTACTGATGATCATCTTGCTCTGGAAGGGTATTGGCTAGTCTTTGTGGAGACTCTGACCTTGAAATGGAGCAGCGCCAACAGGAAGTGTCCTCCTCTCACTGCAGCACTGCTACATTATCATGCATTATATGTGCCGTGACAAGGGTCTGATGTAACTCGTGTAGGCAGGTAACGGGTATTTAGATTTGACACAACAATCGTCAAGCAGCTTCAAAGGATCATCTGCGTCACTATCAACGCCCATCTTAGTTAGTTAAGTCCAAGGCTTAGTCACAGGACTGTGCAGAACAACTGACAAGATACAACACGTCTGCTTTTTAGTAACAAAATCACTCACATCCGGCAATTGCCTCACTATGAAACATTGCTTAAATGTATAAACAATTAATGGTTTGTTAGAATAGGACTGTATTTGGCTAATATACAACAATTAAAAAATGTAGAATTCGAAAGGTGCAAAAAATGTTGTCCAAATTAAGTTCTTAACAATGCATATTACTAATCATTTTTTAAAATATATATTTACAGTAGGATATTTACTAAATATCTTCATGTAACATGATCTATACTTAGTATACTAATAATTTGTGACATAAAATATATATATATATATATATTTTTTTTTTGACCTATACAGTGTTGACTATTGCTACAAATATACCTGTGCCAATTATGACTGGTTTTGTGCTCCAGGGTCACAAATGTGAACACAATGATGTGAACATGATTGTACTTACAGGTCTTTGGAATAATATCATTAGATTCCAGAGTTTGAGATGGATACTGGTTTGCAGTGGCATTCTGGATGGGTCTGAAGGTGCCCTTTGGGTTGGGTGGAGACACAGAGTTGGTGTGTACAGTCACTGCTGCAGTGGGCGTAAAAATGGGAACCTTCGATGATGGTGACTCAAAGGGTCTGGCCGTAGACTCCCCTTCCAAAAAGACCTTGGGCTGTCCTGGGACAGACAGAGTCGACGGGGTGGATGGTGAGAGAGATGCGGAGTTCTGAGTGAAGTCTGAATTGATTATAGGATCCTGTCCTATGCGCTTAAGATCAAGGTGGGTCGGCGGCTCATATTCGAAGATTTTATCCACAAAGACCCACTTGAGGCCGGCAGTGCAAAGGGCCAGACTTAACAAGCAGGCCAGGATGGGCAAGATGCAGATTTTTTCAGAGCGGATACAGTTACTCACCCGCTCCAGATCGAGGCACACACAGCATGCAGCCACAGGCAAAGGAACGCATCCACTCTCAGAGCCGTCACTGCCCTCCGCCACGTCTTCCTCCGCTTCCTCGAGTGTCTCTTTTGTGGCCACCTCAGACAAGGCATCCGAAGGAGCCTCTTGAGATGCAAGTCCGGCAGAGATGTCCTCTGCCGCTTCTGACTTCATCTCTGCCCCTGGTTGGGTCGCTCAGAAGCAGCTGCGCAGGACTCCTCTAATGTTGCGGCAGGCATGCTGCCTCATAAAGTCTTCTTTCCATTATCAGATCACCAGCGAGGGGGAAGGGACTCGGACACAATGCTCAAACGACTAACCTCGTTACTAAAGAAGACGACTTTGGTGGCTCTGATTTCTGTCGCCCCTGTTCGTTCTCACAGAGCAGGAAGAAAAACACAGGCAGCAAGTCTATAAATAAGGCATATGCTCTGGAGGCCGCCTGAGGGTGGATCCCGCCTCAGAGAGTCCCAGAGCGAGTGCTGCACTCACCTGGGGGCAGGGCTGAAGCGCATGGGCTGCAGTTCATTCTCTGCAGAAAACAGCTGAATCATCCGAAAGCAGCTGCAGCAGGTGCATGTCCGATCAAAGCGCAGACTCTTGGAAAGACTTGAGCACAGAACTGCACGCAAGCATGAGTAGATAGGAGTGAGCATTACACACACCCCTGCATTCACCCCTCCTCTTTCTTCCTCTCCTTATCCATCACACCAACAAAAACATTCTGTCTCCCATTCCGTCTCGATCCTCCAACACTGTGAACACTGTGCACAGAGTCGAGCAAGTCTGTGCTTGATCCAATTAGTAAGAACAGCAGCGAATGAGACAGTCTCTCTCTCTCTCTCTCTCTCTCTCTCTCTCTCTCTCTATCTCTCTCTCTCTCTCTCTCTCTCTCACTCTCTCTCTCTCCCCCATTCACTCATCATCTTTCTGCCATTGATTCTAGTATGGATGAGGATAGAGTTGTATCTCACACAATGATGGGCTGTTTCTCAGGGGAACAGGATGCTATTGTTTCTATTAGGGGTCTAGTGATATGTTTTTTTTTATGGCTAATAGCTGATACTGATATCTTAAAGGCAGGGGGGCGATGGTAGATATTATGTCCCTGCATACAGTATACATAGGGATTTGATGTATAATATGTCTATATGCTTTTTTTTAGATTTAAAAATGTATATGAATGTGTAAAATAAAATGTGTATTAAATATGCTGCTCACTCTTTGGTTTACCAAGTTTTTTAAAGAATATTTTGTCCCACTTTATATTAGGTGACTTAACACCTACTGTATGTACCTGCAAAAAAAATAAGTACAATGTACTTATTGTGTTCATATTGCTAAACACTTCTGCTGCTCTTGAGGTGGGATAAAGGTATAGTTAGGGACAGGTTTGGTGGTATTGATATAATGGATGGGTCAACAATGTAATTATAAATGCAATTAATAGCCTAATTAATTACTTATGTGATTACATGCACGTAGTATTTTAAATACATATAAGTACAATGCAAAACGTATTTAAACAATAAGTGCATTGTACAAAATGATTCATCACAGTAATTAAAGCCACTTAATGAAAAGTGGAACCTACTATTTTAGTTATATTTTTGTTTTTAGAAGCTCCACGCAAATTATCACACAACAAATTTTTTTTGTTTAAGATTAAAAATTTTCTAAGTACCTATTATAATATGTGCACATTAAAAATGCAGTTTTAATACTTACACAACAAAAAATGGTTATAAAACTGTGACAATAAATGATCACAGTTATTAGATTTTAAATTTTATTCTCAAAAAGGCTGCTTTGGTGCTGATAATAAACGAGAATAAAACATGAATGGAAACGCTTCAAGATCCCCTCACAGCATCATTCAATCAAATGCCTGTTTTTAAATCACAGAACTGATTTTTAAAGGCTAAATTGATTTGTTTGAGTAATGTTGGTGTACAGTCAGTCTGCCCTTTACTGTTCTGTAATCACATTTGCCTGTACATGCTGAAGGAACGCTGACTCAGGGACAGAGAGATCGCAGGCGGTCCAGAACCCCCATCCAGGGGCAATAAATACTGCACGCGGGACAGACTCCATAGGGAATACTGCAGCCACACCGGAAATCAGTGTGCTTTAATATAATGAGACATTTTCTTTACATGTCAATTGTGCTAACACATTATAAGGGCTTTTACTAATTAACTGCTTTTGTCACTATTATGTAGTTCAAGTCACTCATTACTAGTCCACTAGATTCATTTGCTTCAGTAAAATTAAAATGAAGCTGATTTCACAGTTGACATAATGAGATTCATCTTTAAAGCCTTAATATAATATGGAAGTTTAAATGTAATATAGCAAATATTTGAATGATTTAGCATATTATACTAGATTCATTTGCTTCAGTAATCTCAAAATGAAGCTGATTTCACAGTTGGCATAATGAGATTCATCTTTAAAGCCATAATATAATATGGAAGTTTAAATGTAATATAGCAAATTTTTGAATGATTTAGCGTACACAATTTAGCATACAGCAAAGACAAAACTGGTCAATACATTAACATACCTTAAAACTAAATTATTTGCATTTTATGTTTAGGTGAATTTCAATATTAAATTGAAGAAAAACAAGAAATTATATTTGGCATTAAAAAATAAGCTTGTTATTATTGAGATTATTTCCATTTTATATTCTTTATATCCTATTTTAAAGAATTGAAAGATTTTTTTCCCCATTACTTTCAATTACATTTCATTATCAGATTTCCATTACTGTAATACAGTTTACTCCCCCCCCCCATTTTTATTTTAGAGTTAAAATGTGCTTAACTATCATGAAAAAAAAAAATATATATATATATAACATGAGAGTATCCAAATCTAGTGAGTTAATCCAGACAGAGGCCATCTGTTTAACAGATTAGTCAGATTCAGGCTCATCTTTGACATCTTCACTGTCTACATAAGCTTTTGCATGATCTTTAAATGATGATGCTCAAATTCACTCTTTTATGCACACAAACATAAACATTACTTTTGACTATCTCCCAGACTCTGATGTGTTGACTTGCCAACCATTATCAGATGAGCTGGGATTAGTGACCACACAACACATGGCATCGACCCCTCTGCAGGGGTAAATAAGGCAGATACGGAGAGGTTTAAGTCCCCTCAGGCCTGTTAAGCTGTCCCACGTCTCATTGCCATTGCAGGGATTCAAACGTACACGAGGGTGTGTGTATGTGTGCAGGGTCATAAGGTCAGCTCAACAGCCGTGACTCCTCACTCTCAAAGAAAAGGAAATGGACTTTCATTGTATGGACAGATGTTAACATCCTGCTGGACATACCAGAAACAACTTTCCTTTAAATTTCCTTATAAAATAAGGTTTACATGTTTACAAACACAGCTGTTTTCTCAAATCACAGTGAGTATATATCTCTGCAGAGCACCGGTAGAGACCAATTATTAATTTTACTGACTATAAGCCAGTGTGCTTCAAAGGAAAGGAAAAAATTCTAAGGCATCCAAAGCTTGCTGTTGGTCACTTTGACGTCACTTTATACTTCAGCTTCTTATCAAATCTTCTGACCAATCAAATGCTCTGTAGAATGCGAAACACCCGCCTCCAACACAGTAAATAAATGTTGAAGATGTGGCTGAGGTCAGTTACTTGTTCACATTGCTAGTTATTTCTGTACGGTGAATGCACAATGTAGGCAATATGCAACCATTCAGACAGTGTAAATCATTATGAAAATTCTGCATCAAATGGTGCTTAGCTTAAAAACGAAAATTAATTGAACAACATACCTAAATAAAGGCTAAATAAATGGGCTAAACAGGCCGTGGTATAGAATCAGTGGGAAAAGCTAAACAGGTAGTGATTTAGAATCGGTAAGTGGGGCTTAACAGGCAAAGATGTATAATCGGTGTGTGGGGCTTATCCACACAATTACATCATAGAATAGAACACTCCACAAACTACCTTCAATATAAGTTGTTTTTAGACTAAAAAGAAAGCTTTGAGTTCTAAAACATAGAAGATGCTTTTATAGTGCAGACCCTTTATGTCAAAAGATAATTCATTAATATTGAATATACAGATACAATCTACATACTCAAAGGGAAATGGCATACATCTATATGGTATAATTAAATATAATTTGTATTGTAGACATAATAAATGCCAGTGTATTCAAAGTTACTATGGTATCAGTATAAATAGTACATTAAAATTATGAACACAATGGCAAATTCAAACATCTGACCTGCTAACTGTAAAGGGTAATGAGGATTAAATTCTAAAGCATTTTTAAAGGAAGTTGAATCAACTATTTATAGATATCAACTGTGAATTCTGTCCTGGAATAATCTCTAAATAGTAAAGCGAAACAGCATTGGTTCGGTGTGTGATGGGTTACAGGTGCATTAGGAGATGAGACTCTTTTCATGCCAAACACGTCAAGGCAAGAGTTTTATTAACAAATGCAGAACAAGGTCTTGGGCAGCAATTCAATAAAGATGGCTTTCTCTGCTGACGCACAAACATAGAGCTTTTAAAGAAATTCTCCGGCACTGAGCATCTGGAGTCAGACGCGGCGTCATGTCTGACCGTGTGTTAGTGTCCTCACCTCCGACAGCCGCCCGACTGGTGCCGCAGCTGCAGGATCATCCATCTCACCGACAAGAGACAGCCATTTAAAATCTACATGAAATCATCTTCCTGGTTAACTGCCTTTAACTGAAAATTGAATGTTCACTTTTGTTCTTTTGAATTATCTGTTTTGTTAAAACTGATATTATAATAAATGTGATTTTATAACCTATAATACAACTTTTGGCACCTCTCAAACTAATTTGAAATTAAATCCTACCCTACATATATGTTCACATCAAATAGTGTCTTTTTCATCATGTTTTATCTTTTCATGTTCATATCAAGTAGGCTACTGTAAAAAACAAACAAAAAACATTTTTTTTTGAGTATATTATGTATATGTATGTTTATATAAATTTTATATATACAGTACAGGCCAAAAGTTTGGACAGACCTTCTCATTCAATGTGTTTTCTTTATTTTCATGACCATTTACATTGGTAGATTCTCACTGAAGGCATCAAAAATATGAGTGAACACATGTGGAGTTATGTACTTAACAAAAAAAGGTGAAATAACTGAAAACATCTTTTATATTCTAGTATTCCACCCTTTGCTCGGTTTACTGCTTTGAACACGCTTGGCATTCTCTCGATGAGCTTCAAGACGTAGTGACCTGAAATGGTTTTCCAACAGTTCCCAGAGGTGTTGAGCACTTGTTGGACCCTTTGCCTTCACTGTGCGGTCCAACTCACCCCAAACCATCTCAATTGGGTTCAGGTCCGGTGACTGTGGAGGCCAGGTCACTTACCGCAGCACTCCATCACTCTCCTTCTTGGTCAAATAGCCCTTACAGAGCCTGGAGGTGTGTT
>JAUCMT010000002.1:4062697-4089052 GCA_032357475.1 Enteromius thamalakanensis
AGTGTTTATAGTTCAGGGAAATGGGTGTGCTTTTAGAAAAATAGCGTTATGGTTTTGAAATTTTTGTTTAAAAGCTTAGTTATGAGAAAAACTGTAATACTTATATAAATAATATAACATAGTAACATAACAAGGGCACTGTCTGTAGTTTGGCCACTGTAATGGAATATGTAAAACTACTGCAGCTGTGTGATTGGCCAAAATGCTTTGTTTGGTTTTTCACAGATCTACTCTTCCCTGTGAATAAACTCTGCCCTAGTTTTTGTAAGAACTGAATTTCTGAGTCAGAATTTTTAAAATCTGAATATGGCATTCTGAATTTCTTAATCATCTTGAGATCTTGAAGTTGTATTTAAAAAAAAAACTGGATATTAGCAGTTTCAGAATTCAGAACAAAAAAATCTGTTGTTTGAAAATATATGTCTATAAAACTCTGCCTTAAAAAAATAATTTGTGTTAATTTTCAAATGTTAAATATTCAAGTTGAAATTTTTTAAATTCAAAACTATTTTAAAACCCATATAGTATTCAGTTTTGTTAAATAATGCTTGTTAATAATTGAAATTTACATAATTCAAACTTAAATAGATTTATAAAACAACCATAAAAGTGTATCTAAATAAATGTGACTTGAATTGTAGAAGATAAACCATTTTGTGATCACTGAAATATAATACCAGCTGTGGCATCTGTGGAATGGAGAGAGTCTGTTTCCTTGAAATGGGTCACAAGAAGCTTTGATGAATTTGGTGGAAGTCTATGAGGAAGCGTCTAATATTGGCCAGTGGTCTCACATTACAAGAGAGGACCGCTTACATTGGGAACCTGAGGGGAAACTACTCAGACAAAATCCCACAAATCAATAAAATGTAAATGCAGATCCATACATTCAGAGATTCTGCCTTTGGAAAAGAGGCTGTAGGGTTTTGGAGCATACAGAGTTCATCTGGCGTTGGATACGACTGTAAGCTCTGAAAGTGAACAAAGCTCAGCATGTCTCTAACTCATTAAAGTCACCCACAGACAATTATTGACCGCTACCAACGCAAGGAAGCTGTACAGAACAGTTTTCTTCATCTGGTTTGTGGGGCATCAATACCAGGCTGTTTACAGTAATTAACATTAACAGGTTAGCTTGCTGTACTAATGCCTGAGGGAAGACATGGAAGAGCTCATACTTTTCACACTTGGCACTCATTCAAATGCCCTGCATGCTCACTAATTGAAAAAAAAGCATTAAGAAATCAGATTAACCATAGCAGAAAACTGATAATTTTTGCAATGTTGCAGCTGGGTTAGAGGAACCCTATTTAGCTTTTAGAAGATATTTACTGTATAAGCAACAATTGTTTAAAATCAAAACCCACAGTTGATCAATATCACAATTTGGGCAGTATTACAGTTGTGGATGCAAGCAGACAGCATGAGTTATGATAACATATTTTACTTAGGAAAAGTGGCGTTCACCACAATGCTTGGGGGGGGGGGGGGGGGGGGAACATTGATATGCTATTGTTAAGGTGGCATAAGTGGATTTAGTGTATTGCTATATGGTTATCACAAGTTTCCATTATGTAAGAACAGCTGCAACTGTTGAGCACATTAAGTGTCCAAACATTTTGTTTAAATAAGTGTGATATTCAGGTCGTCAGATATGGCTTGGGTTCTTCAGTGTGCATCAGTGGAATTTGTTTTATCCATTCTATCGTCTAGCAGGAGAAAGTTATGCACCTGATCATTTAACAGGACACTTCTCCTCCAAAAGAAACTTTGACTGCGTCACTTTAAGCACTAGTACTCATTATAACCAACTTAGCCAACAACACTAATAAGCCAATAAATATAACAGAAAAAAAAATCTAAAAACACCTACAATTGGGTGGAATTAACGTATTAACAAGCTCCAGAACCTACAGAAATTGCTCATCTTGAGTTGCACAGATGTGATGAGAAGAATATTGATGAGAACTGACTTGAAGAATATTGTCCTTTCTTTAAGCTCTTTCTCATGAAACACTAGTCTGGACAACAACTTATTAATTACAACATATCTAGCTTTTGTAAAACCCCTCTGTTTGAACTATTCTGTGAAAATTTGAAACTTAACAAAGCTTTACTGTGTGATTCACTGTTCAACATGATTCATACATTGCATTACAATTTACACAAAAGAGCTCCAGGCAGTCCTGTTAATGTTTACAGTATCTTATTTGCAGTGGTGAGTCAGAAAACTCCTATTCTGTGCCTTTATTTCATGATAGTATATATTATTTAGAATTATTTCAAAACGGGCTTCAGAATCAATGACAAACCCCACCCAGAGAGACAAACCCCAAAAATCGAGAGAAAAAAAATATAAGCAATACATTTAGAATTGAAATAAAGACACTACTGTCTAAAGGTTTTAAGTGTTTTTTTTTTTTTTTTCAGTGATTACCGTCATCTTGACTACAGAGACGGTCTCTGCATTTGATAAATAAAGTTTAATTCTCGTCATTATACATTACCATTTCTATATAATAAATCTATATAAATAAAAGTGACTTGACTTAAAATGTTTTTGAAGGAATTTTCTACTACTGACCAAAATATAGCATCATTACTCTGGTCTCCAGTGTCACATGTTCCTTAACAAATAATTTTAATATGCGTATTTACTGCTCAAGAAACATTTATTGTTTTTTATATATATATATATATATATATATATATATATATTATTGATATAGTTATCAATATTTAAAATGCCCTCCACTAATATTGGCACACTTGGTAAATCTGTGCAAAGGTGGCTGTGAAAATAAATCTAATTAGTTTTATCCTGCTGATCTTTCCTTTAAATAAAAATTAAAAATTCTATGCTATCATTGAATTAAAACATTTGAAATGGGGAGAAAATCTCATAGTGAAAAAAATGTTTTTCTCCAATACTTGTTGGCCACAAATATTGGCAATTTGTAATGAGTCAATTTTTAATGAGTAAAATATCTCTGAAGTATATTCCCAATTATTTTCACAATTTTGAGCACTCCAGGGTGATTAACATGAAAATATCCAGCCCTGACTTCCTGATTCACAGAAATATACATAGAAGGGGAAACAAAGCACAAAATCCCTTAATTATCAATACAAAGAAGAAATTAGAATAAGAATAAACACAATGAACATAATGAGAAAAACCAAAGAATATATTTCTTATATGCTGCAAAAGGTAACTGAGCTTCCCAAATTAGTGAAGTGGCTAAAGCAGTGAAAATTTTCATTTCCACCATCAAGGAAATAATGAAGAATTTCCAATCAACATTTAATGTTAGGAAACTGCCTGGAAGAGGACACATGTCTATATCTTAGTAATTCTGGAGTAATTCTGGATGAAGGAGTGGTCTCTTTTCTCTTATCAGGTGTTCTCCAAACTCTTCAGGCATTACAAGAAGAAACTCAGAGCTGTTATCTTCGGAAAAAGACATAGCAATAATTGGGTGCCAATAATTGTGGCCAACATGTATTAGAGAAAAACATTTATTTATTATCCTGATTTTCAATTGTTTTACTTTGAATTTAGTGATTTTTTTAATAAAAGGTCAAAAGGATAAACAATGCAGATTTATTTTCACAGCCACCTTTGCTCAGATTGAACTGTAAATGCTGTTCTTCTAAACTTTCTATTCAAAGAAACCTGAAAAACTTATACTCTGCTATTTTCTACATAATGATAATAATAATAATAACAGTAATAATAAATGTTTTCTTGAGCAGCAAATCCGAAAATTAGAATGATTTCGATAACTGAAGTAATAATGCTAAAAGTTCAGCTCTTAAATCACAGGAATAAATTACACCTTAAAACAGATTAAAAATGAAAACAGTTAATCTTACTTTAAAAAGTAAGATTTTAAAATGTTACCTGTGTTTACTGTACTTTTGATCAAATAAATGGAGGCTTGGTGAGCAGAAAACAATTCTTTAAAAGAACATTAAACATCTTACTGCTGAAAAACTGGTAGTGCACAAAAACCTGAATATTATATATATATAATTTATATAACTGAGCCAGTTATATAATCCAATCTGTCGGAATGAATCAGGCTTTTTAAGGCTACATATGCATACATATACAGTATGAAAGAAAAGATGATCTTGCATTATGATGAGGCTTTTTCCAGTATATTCTGGCAGCTTGAATTGGATGCCACAACCATAATTCTGGGTAGACTGGTGTAACCGTCCCTATAGCCTCGCCACTGATTTGCACATCAATTTTATACTTGTAAAAAGGATGCATTCTTACTTTTCCTGATGGTTAGACTTGCTGTAGTATTTGTTTTTCCAAGGTTGTTGACTGCCTCACAGGTGTATAAACCAGCATCTGATTCTGTGGATTTCCTGATCAACAGTTCTGATATTTTCCCCCTGTAGAAAGTTACATAATGTTATAAGGTCATAAGATTATTTACAGTATATTGCTTCTCAAAAGACTTACATGATAAAGAACTAAATTTAAAATAAGAATTTAAGTGTGATATAGCATTAATACTCTAATCTTGTACAGTATCTTGAGAGATTGTACAGGGTGAAGTTTGACAATCACCTCCCCACATGCTAAACACATTGCAGATATCCGTTTCTGAAAATGCAACAGTAACATTTCTGACTTTCATTCATCCTGCACAACTAATAGCTAATCGTGTTTTTTTTTCTTATGAAGGAAAACCCTGATTTAGCATGAATAACATACAATCATGTTTTTTTCTTAAATATTATTCTGCTATAGGAACTTACTGTTTCTTTTTTTTAAGCTTTATGCTTTTGGGTTTGTTTTTGCCTGCAAGTTCTTTTCCATTTTTGTACCACTTAATGCTGGGTGCTGGGTTTCCCGCCACAATCTCACACTTCAGTAAGGTCTTTTTTCCATCCTCCACTGTCACACTCCGTAGGTCTTTTAACTTGGGTTCCGCTGAAACAAAAACATGCAACAAATTACTACTTACAGAATTTACTAAAGAAAGCCATAAACCCAAATGAGGGTGAATCTTGCAATATTTCACAGCATTTTAATTAATTTTTTTTTGTAGAGGCATTTGATGAGATGTTCTTCTTAATTGTCATGAAAGATGTCAAAAATGTTATGTTTTTGCAAAATATTACTCAGATCTTCTCTGGAACCCACGCTGCTTACTTCTAAGAAAAGAAATACATCATTCTAGACATTTGTTTCAATAGATCCCTACAGCTTTTCAACCGCAAACCACATCCATAACACTAACACAGACAAAAAAAGAAAGTATAACTGTCCCCTCATTAGAGATGTTTTATGATGCCATGAAGTTAAATATAGTGCTAGTTAAATGTAATGCTTTAATTAGACATTCATCAGAAAAGCCAGCACTCTCTCCACCTTCAATTCCATGTGAAAACCCTTTTGCAAGGCACTGTTCCCCCAACTGCTCCCTGGGCGCCGCAGCAATAGCTGCCCACTGCTCCGGGTGTGTGTTCATGTTATGTGTGTGCTTGTTCACTTCTCACTGCTGTGCACGTTGGATGGGTTAAATGCAGAGCACAAATTCCAAGTGTGGGTCACCATACCTGGCCACAAGTCACAAGTTGAATTGAGTTTATCATAAATATCAGATCAGACCATGTTGCAACATGTTGTATACAGTGTATTGTAAATGTATTATTAATACATTTATAATAATAATAATAATAATAATAATACATTTTATTTGAAGGCACCTTTCATAGCACTCAAATCACCGAATGCCCTAGTGGCTAAGCAAACAGAAGTTACGACAAGAGAAACAGATAAAGGAGATCTGAGACTATGCTTCGAGGTGTAAGTATGAAGCGAGTCAGAAAGATATGGTGGTGTAGAGTTATGAAAAACTTAAGTAGAATCTTGAAATCTACTCACATTTTTTTGAGAAATTAATTTTTGGTGAATATCTTCAAGGGTATCAGGAGGCCATAGAATATTAATATTATTGTGAATAAAACAACTGTGTTGGTATTTTCACATGTAATCCTTTAATTATTTTGTTTAAATTCTGCAAGTATCACCGCATCGTTCTAAAAAAAAAAAAAAAAAAACATCATATCACGACTTAAACAAAGGTAGATTCACAAATAGACTAAATAATGTTTCCATGGGTTTCTTCTTTAAAAGATAGGGTTAGGTTGATGAAACAGGGCAACATTTTCAGCAATTTTGCCAGGATCCTTTTTTTTAAGTGTTGCTTGGGCACTTTTTCTCTGCGAATCAGTAACATCTGGATATTTTAGATCAGTTGTGGGGCTGTGTCTCACCTGGTTGCCCGTTGAGAGCAACATTAACTAAAGTTGCCCAGCAACACTGTTTAAAAAGTTGCCCTGTGTATCATCAGCCTTAGACTGTAACATTTTCCTGTCAGAGCAAAAAGTTAATTATAAGTCCAAACCAGCAGAGGGTGATAGCGGTACTGCAGCAATAGCTAAAGTTTGAAAAGATATATGGATAACTTCAGATTAAGAAACCACATTTCATAAACCTGTTCATTTTTTTTTTTTTATTTATTCAGAGATAATGTTCTGGAGAGATTTTTCAGTGATTTTACACCCTCTTAATGTTGCTGTGTTGGTGATGGTATAGGGATGAATACTGGATGATTACAGTAATGGTCCCACAGACAACATAGCCAATCTAGGCGAAAAACAAGTGCACTTCCAAAATGCACTAATTTTGTACCTAATATACTAAAAATCGTAATATACAAAAAAATTTGAGACAACATGAATATGAACTTACATGTGATTTTAACTTTGTTACAACTAAATAAAAATGTATTTAGTTACCACTTGTAGTACACTTGAACCCATCTTTCATATACTAGTAGGTTCAAATGTACTATAAGTCATAACTAAATAAATTTTTGTTAATACTGAGATTGTATGTTAAATACACATTTTACTTTATATCCATTGTGTCTCAAAATAGCACATCAAAATAATGTAGACTTAGAAGTAATAAATAAAATGTTAGTATATTAAGTACAAAATGTGTGCATGAAAATATTGCACTTTAAGTACATTATGGATGTGCACTTGTTTTTGAGCTGGGAAGCTCAAATGGCACAGGTTCACGTCTATTTTCCACATACACTTTTTTTCTGACTATTTATTCTTGAATTCAGGGTGGGTAAAACTAACAGAAGAATTTAGAATTCTACTGAACAGCTGCTCGATTTACTGTGAATCATAAGAAACACTAAACTACAAATTAGTCAAAACCCCCTGTTCCCAATGATAATCTATGCAGCTCAAAATATTGCTCATCTGCAGGAACTATTGCCTTATCTTACAACATTTCCTGTTGACAAGGTGCTTTTAGTAACAAGAATCGTTTGCACAGCACAGTGATGACAGACCTGCTTTATTCCTGTAGAAATCTAGTGAGACACCTACTTGGTTTCCTCACATAGATGGCCTCCAATCACCAGCACACTCCACTGAGTGTGTTAGACATATTTTAGTCATAGTTTACTATAGTAAAATCATAATATTGAGCAGCTTTGTGCCTGATCTCTATGTTTTTTTCGAGTCGGTGCAGTCTCTATGTCCAGGCTGCTGCCCATCCAGCTGTTTCTTTATGTCACAGACTAGTTCCCTTTGGGGAAACTCCTACACTGTTTCTTAGGCTGCAAAATCAAGTCGGATCAGGGTCCACATTCCAGTACAGCGAAAGAAGGATTCCATGATCTAACATGAGGTTCAGATGTTCATAAAGCTCTTTCTGATTCTGATTCTGACAGACAAATCAGCCGCTGATCTTATTTTCCCTGTACCTTTTCTTAACAGTAATAAAACTTTTATAATTAAATAGGAGGAAATCCATTAGTGATGTACTTTTGACTGGAGAATTATTCCACACAAACTTACATCAAAACTTTAAATCATTCAGAACAACCTTACAAAGTTTATATAGATGTATTTACCTATTTACATTACTATCATATACAGTATTCAATTTGGACACTTCAGTTGCTCTTGTCTAATGACTATATCTAAATGTATAATGATATTTTTTCTTTATTAACCTTAACATTTCAAAAGTTTTCTTCTCACATGTTGTGAATCAGATGGTGTTTTAGTCATTTTTAGTGATGTACTGTATGAAGTCAGTTCTCCCCACACAGTGGAAAAACCCCAGGTGTAGAGAATCATATTAACCATGGACTACTAACAACAAAACATTTGCACAATCCATTTGTCTTTAGTTTAAACACTAGATCTATTTTATATATATATATATATATATATATACATATATATTTATATATATGTATATATTGTCTTTATGTCAGCTGTTAAGATTTAAAAGATTTCTAACAATAAATAAAAGTTGCTTTGATATTTTATGTATGACGAATAGACATTTTTAAGTTGACTTGAAGGTCCAAACACTTCATGACTTCCTGTCATGTGTTTACACACACACACACACATACTACCACCGTGCTGAAACTCAAGGAACAAGACTTAAGCGAGTTTCATCCAAAGCTGGCACGAGCATGTTTCAACATGAGCATATTACCGAATAAGTGCAGAAACGAGAATGAGTTCTTCTGCCTAATTTTTCACCATAGGATAATTCACAGAATCTTTTCACTCAGACATTCTGCCATGCGTCACAACTGTCAGAAAATGAATTAACAATTAACATTAAAAATTAGCCAATAGATGGAAAAATACCTAATTCCTGTGACACATAATCTTAATACTTAGTGTAATAATCAATACCTAAGAGTGTGTGTTCAGTTACATACAATGGGGTCACAAAATGACAGCATCAGATTTAAATCTAATTTAAATCAGAAAATAAACTGTGAAATTCTTAAATTAAATTTTGAAATATTCCATTTGTTTTGGCTTGGGTCTTTTTTAAACATCTCAGATCAGGCTGTGAATCACGATCATCAGGTGTAGTTCATCATGAAGCTCCGGTAAAGAAGACATAGACATCAAAGTATACTGAGACATTCTCCCTACGTACAATTTCTCAATTCAACCTTTCGCTCTAATTGTTTTTAGATAAATATAATGCTAATAAAGAGAATTTGTATAGGTACAATTTCCATTTGATTTGAGGAATTTTAATGGCACCAAACAATTATAAAATCATCTATAAGTTAAGCAGCCTATGTGATAAACAGAAATCCTCTCCAAGTCACCAGACCGGTGGGACATGTTAATGGTTACAAAAATTTCCAACCTTTCTTCCTTGGCAGAGTAATAGGCCAACAAACGTGACATTGGATTGCAACACCTGTAAACTAAAAGCACAGCTCACGAGTAAAGAGCTCTGAACTGAGCTCAGAAACAATTCAAGCCTACTCAATAGTCGAGCTCTCAATCCATTTCCAACACCCAAAAACTGGACACATTTCCAGCCTCACACCTCAGCAGAGCAGCACTTTACCTTGTGGGGAGTTGTCAGACCTGCTTGATCTCTCAGGGTCCTTATCCTTTTTCTTTACGCCACTTTTACCTTCTTTACTTGTATTCTTCTCAGACATGGTGGCTTTCAGGTCTGATTCCTACGCTCTGTTAAGCTGTCAGTCAGTCAAGGTTCTGTGCACGGTGTGAACGTGGTCTCTCTTCAGCCAACTGTTGAACAGAAACTCTCACCCGTGAGCATGTGTATTTTACTGCTCAAAGAGGCGGGACCAACTTTCACTGTGTCAGATTTCTGGATCTCCCACATTACAAGCTTTACTAATCTCTGCAATTTTTTTTTTTTTTATCAATAAGTAACCACAGTTATGTAAGGGTATTTAAGAGTGCTGCTGCTGCTTTGAAGACTTCTTCATATTTGAAGAAATTATTCTTTACCAGTGTTGGTGAGTAACTAGTTACAGGTAAGGGAATTACCTAATTTAATTACAAAATAAATGTAACCGTAATCCGTTACAGTAAACTAAAAAATCTTTTTTAATTAAATTACATTTACTAATGTTAACATTTACACACACACACATAGATATTTTTATTGTTTTCTTTCCTAAACTGCTCTGAAATATAATACAGCAATGTTTTATGAGTTTATGATACCGAATAAGATGTTTATTTCCTATTTGGAATTATGTATATGCTTTTTTTTATTAGCTGTTAGATGTGGTTTTTTGTCATAGTTACAGTATGCAAGGATTTGATTTCAAACACAGCTATTAAATTATTTATTGCTATGGTTGTAAATCTGTATTTAAACTCAGAACATTCTTAAAGTAAAAAGTGGTGGTAATTTGATTTTTTACTTTGATTTAAATAAAAAAATTTGCACTACATACAGTGAAATAAGCCAGAACAAAATACTCAGCAATAATTTAGCAATAGAAAAAACATTATACACACAAAATACTTATGTCATGCTCTGACATCCTTTCTTTGGATGTGACGACACGTTGCTGACAGAAGCATTGCAACCTTGACGAGACCAGACAAGCTTGATTTTAGTTCTTGCTGTTAGATCACTTTTTGATGTGGATCTGTCTTGTTTGCCATGTGGGGCAAATGTCAGGCTACAGCAACCAAGAATTTCATACAACACACTGGAAATGGAGCTTTACAATGGTGATTCATTCAAAAGAAATACACTAAACAAAAAATCTGATCCGATTCATCAGGCAAAAAAATACCCTTAAACAGTGTTTAATGAGCATTTAAAGATTTTTGATTAATATACTGTATATATACAATGAGGTCAATATTCAGTATTTAAGAATTTGATCACCCTATGATTTTGCAAGTTCTCTTACTTACAAATCATGGAAGGGTCTACAATTTTCAGCAAAAGTGCATTTCGACTGTGAGAGACAGAATCTAAAAAGAAAAATCTTATGAAGATTTGTAAAATTCTGTTAAATGTGTATAATTTGAAATGGCACAAGATGGCAACAGCTGATAATGCATATCAGAGCAAAAACCATGCATTGAGGTCAAAAGGAACTGCCTGAAGAGCTGAGAAACAGGTGTCACTCATCTGTGGAAGAGTTCAGAGAAAAATTCTGCTTCACTGAAGGGACACAAAAGCATGTATTCTCTGTTAACCTCAATGGAAGAATTTTAAAACAAAAAGGACTCTTCCTAGCTTTCTGGTCAAACTGAGCAACTGATGGAGAAGGGCTTTGGTTACTGTGGTGACCAAGAACCTGACAAGCATCACTGCAACACTTCATCAGTTTGGGCTTTATGGTGGTATGACAAGACTCAATCCTCTCCTAAAGGACCCCCAGAATCTGAAAAACAAGGTTTTCTGGTCTGAAAAAAACCCTCTCAATTATAAGAAACATATTTGAAGGAAACCAGCTATGCTCAAAAAGTGCAGTTTTCCTTCCTTTCAGAAAGATTTGAGATTTTAAAAAAGTAAAGATGCTTCATCTAAATAGTTAAGGGTATGAATACTTATGCAATGTATTTTTTCAGTTTTTTAATTTTAATAAATTTACAATGCTGTGACAATTCTGTTTTTGCTTTGTCAGTATGGTGAGTAAATGTTTGTGTGATATTGCTTAACTATATAATGCAAATATGGGACTCAAACAGGGACATAATTACATTCTTTAGGCTCCATCACACATTGAGTTGTTTCCCTGCATATTTGTAATCAATCAACTGTATGAAATGTCAGATGACCCACATGTGTCTGGGGGGTTGGGCCAAGTGTGCTAAATGTGTTAATTGTTTTTCACAGTAATTTATTAATCAAATTAATGTGTTAAAATGCCAGAGATTTTTTTTTTGTTAATTCTAGGTAGGCAGATCAGGCACAAAGAATGTTTTATTTACAGTGCTAACTTCTGACATGCTCCCCTCACAAATCCAGTCCTGAGCCATTTCCTTTGGCATCGGCACGTCAGTTACTGAGCAAACAGGTCACACTTCAAAGTTTAATTCGAACCTTTCAGTTTCACCCAGTGGGTGTTGAAACTCAGCCCTCCAGGTCGACGCCACACAGTCATCCTGAGAGTCTCCAAGAGGTGGGTGGGGTTGGGCGGTTCGAGGAAATCTAGGAGTCCTTCCTCTTTCACAAAGGCTGATGTGTCACAACTATGGTTACTGTTAAGGATACGGTTAAGTGAGCTTGGAGTAAGAATGTGTGGGCTTCAATAAACAAAAGCATGCCGCTACAGACCTGCGCTCCAAAGCATATAGAGCATGTGTAAACACAGCGAGTTCTCATCCAAAGGGATCCGTCTCAACACACAGAGACAGACTTCACTTACTTCAAACAGGATGCCAGAGACAGGAAGTAATCCTGCCCAAGCTCACTGGAAATACGTGCCATCTACATTTCTGCAAAACTCCCAAAAAAAAAATTATGTATGAATTACCTGCTGAACACTAGAGGTGGTAAAGTCAGACATTCTTTCCTTTCACCTATTCCTATTTGTTTATTTAGTACTGACCTGAATAAAACCTTTCACATAAAAGATGACTACATATAGTCCACAAGAGAAAATGATAGTTCAATGTATAAAAATGAATCAAAAATGTATAAAAATGACTGGTTTAGAAGTTTACATAGACTTTATTGTTAACACTGTATTATCTGAATGATCCACAGAATTATTAAGTTTTTTTTTAATTATCATTTTAGTAATAGATAGTCTATTTTTCAAACAATTACTTTTCTCAGCATCTTTATAAACCACAAATGCACAGAATGTGTTTTTTTTTTATTTACTTACAAAAAAATACAAAGAAAACCTGAAATTAATTAATAAAAATAAATAATAATGCAGTGGGATGAAAATATATACAGGGTCACTGTATATCACATTAACATAAGTATATTATTCTTCCTAAAATAGAAAGTTAATAAAAAAGCAATATTCAGTCAAAATGACAAATAATGGGTATTTGTATCAACATCTTATGATCAGATATTATTTGCTGCTATTTTTGAGTGGAACTTCCCAAAACTGGAAGTGCCTCCCATTATTAAAACTCATCTTATTAGGAAATAAGGTTAACGTGAATGTTAAAGGATAATGTTCAGAACGCAACCTTCTGCAGGCATTTTAAGCTAATTTATAATACACTATCTATTTTAACAATTTTGTTCAATAAAACCATATAATTACTTGACTTTGATTTTGCTTTATTTGAAGAAATTATCATTGCCTCATTGCTATTATATGTATTTAAATTAATTTTAAAGGCTATTGTTTGTTTATTTCTATTATTACAAAAAAATTATAAGAACAATATGATCTCATGATTAATCATCAGAATAATCTACCCATTACTCTGTTACCAAAGTAATCTTTAGTAACAGCCATAAATGGGTTTGGTTTAGGCATTAATTAAGTTCTCAACTGCCACAATACATACCTAAAGCAACATAAATGCGCAGCAATTCATGCAAATTTTTGATTTCGCTAATATTGTTTTTCTGAAGAAAGAAATAAGTATAGTGATGATAGCCCAAATATTTAAAAGAAAGATGGCAGCATCACAATGTTATTCTTTACACAGAGATTAGTAGGTCTCTTAATAAAATATGTTGAAAACAGATGTCCTCTCGGTCAGTCATTACTGTACATGTGTGTGCTTAAAATGATCTTGTCTCCTAAGTTAAAAAAATCCAGCTTGGAGTGTGGGCATCCACAGGTAGAAACATACGTTGCATATGACAATAATGTAAATCATTGTTTAGATAGCATAATTGTAGTAGTCTAAATGCATCTGTTTTGCATTGTCCCAACACATATTTATTGGCTGAAAAGCTAATTTTGGTTACTTTATTTTATTTTCAGCAGAATGTCTGAAGAATAAGACATTTCTGTCTTTTTTCAGAAAAAGTATTATCTGAGCCGGGGTCCTCTAGTTGAGTTAACACGGAATGATCCAAATAACTTTTTAACTGGAAACTAGAAGATTTCACTGCAAGACCCCACAATTTATTCTTTGTGGAAAGATTTTATTATATGTGTTTATAAAAAGCAGAAGTGTACCTGTTATGCTTAATTTATGATTTCAGAAAAAATGCATAGGGCAAGCATAATATTTTTAAAAAGCTAAATATTAGTATTAGTGCAACTATGCAACTTATTTAAATTTATTTCATGAGATCAGCTTCCTGCCACCTAATTCACTTCGGGACATTTACTGTAGAAATCTTACTGCAGTATTGACAGTAAGACACATGGCCTGATTAGGGGCACAATTACGCAGACAACGGATAGTGCAGGGTTCCATTTTATAACAGGCTTAAAAATATGATTCATGTTACAAAATAGTGTTGTAAATAGATGCTTGCGTTGCTCAATGCTGTCATTTCCTTTAAACAATAATTGACAAAGATGCGTAATTGGTGACTTTTATTCACCTACGCCAAGTCTTTTCGAACAAACAATTTATAGTAGTGGGTTCAAGGCACTTAGGGAACCTCAACTTTCCAGAGAACATTTCTGAGAAATCGCAGACTTTCCGTGAGTGCAATCTGTATAAACATGACGCCTACACGTAAAGCGTAAACCCCTCGTCCCCATCAATGCAAAAAAAAGGTTCTGATCATCCCTCTGTGTTCCGGGATCTGTTATATCTGTTATACAGAATTCATTAAATCATTTTTGCAATCATCACTTTTTCTGCTGTGGTGTTATTCTGCTATTTGTAGAGGAATACGAATAATGCCTGTTCAGATTGCAGGATTACACATTTAATCCTTTGGGTCATGACAATCGTGTGAAAAGAGCTCATTAAAAAAAATAGCCTACAAGCATGAAAAGTAAAATACAGACCTTCAGGTATGAGCAATAAATGACATGCAACACAAAACTCTACTGATGTCTCAAAACATTTTTTGATCCTTTCCCTTTCTCTATGAGTTTCTAGGAGGGGCGAAGACTGAAGATACAGCCTGTTTGAACTTGAACATATCAAAACATTATCCAAAACGTTCACTGACAGCTTTCCTCATATTTATTTGGGCTTTGTTGTCTTGGTTACACACTACCCCATATGGCCACATTTCTGGAGATGTTATTTCCACGATAACAAAATTTAAGCATCTGGTGATGCAAAAGACAGATCAAACATCAACAGTTGAACATGTACTTTTGTGTCTATTGTACGGCCTATATATTTATTTATGTGTGTGTGTATTATTTATATACTTAATATGATCATCTAGTCCTGAAAACCAACTCCTCATCACTTACTGTGTTTAATTAATTTTTTTTACAGCAAAGCACCTTTAATGAAGTAAGTATTTTTTGAGCTGTGCATAGATGCATTGTGCAGGTGTATGTTTTACATAGCCATAAAAGGTCATCAATACCACAAAAAACCATGACAAAAAACTATAATTATACAACCACAATATAAATATTATGATTTGTGTGAAAGCTAGTGTAAAACACAAGCCCTGTGCTTTGGTGCACTGAAGATACTGAGATGAAAAGCCAGAGTCATGAAGACAGTCTCGCTCACATCCAGATGTCCCACACTGTGTGTACTGCTCATAATGGACTGTTTTCATTCAACATTTCTGAAAGTGAAGTTGTTTGGGCTGTTTGATAAACAAAGTTGTAACTGAAGGAAGAGCACACTCAACAAAGGCCAACCTGAAAACAACACACACACGCACAAACTACACAATCTCTGTCCATCTAACTGTTTTTGGGCATCTTTTTGACCTCCGTAGGGGCAACAGGACATGTGATCAGCGGTTACTAAAAACAGTTGATTAAATCACCTCTTTGCGTCCCAAATCAAGTGATAATTATCATTAGCTACAGCTTACCAAATGACATTAAAGTCACAGATCAAGGAAATTTGCATATAAAGAGCTGTCACAGGGTTTGGTATAAATACATTTCATTCTACAATATAAAAGTTCTGAATATAAATATTTGTAATATTCTGAATATTATAATATTCTTTATATTCTGAATTTAAAAGATAAACAAAGGAGTCAGTGAGATGCTTGTTAATGCAAGCAAAGGTGAATCATCCAGAGGAGGTTTAACAATAATTGGAAATTCATAATTTCAACCCTGGAATGTTGTCGGAGGCTATAACAAGACTTTTAAGCTTTTGTGACTTTATAAAAATAATTACAATTTATGTTGTAAATCTAAGTCAAGGAAATGACCATAGATGGTTCCTCGCCAGTCTATGGTCATAATTTTTTCCCAAAAAGGGCATATATTCACAGTGTTTAAAACACACATAAAATACTAATAAATACATAAAACGTACATACACTTTTTCTCATTTAATTAATTAATTTTTTTCCCTTTGTTTTATTATTATTTTTTATGTGCCATAGACTCTTGTTTTCCAAAAGCTGGATATATACAAAAATTTACAGTTTAGATCTACTGAAAATAAAGAATAAAGAAAATAGCACACTAGTTTAGGTAGTACCACTTATCTTAGCAGTAATAAGGCTCATAATAAAAATAAACACCAATGTATGCCATAATAACACAAACTGCGTTAAAAGTACTAAATGAATAAAATCTATTAAGTTAAACATTATATTTCACTATTTATGGCTTGATAATTTCAATAAATCTCCCACTGAATCACTGGATAATGTTATACAAACCTGTGTCAACATTACTTACTATTGTTCTACATTTTAATGCATTATTTGTATATATATAAAAAGGTCCCGCATCGGGCATATGTGTAACAGTCAACATCCAAGCTCGTTCATACGACAGTGGACAAACTTACCTGTGATATCTCACCGACTAATAGTTACCTGTCTCGTTCCAACAGTCTCTGTGAAGTCCCAGTGTTTCCTCTGTGTCTCCATTGCTCCTTCCCGTCTCCAGCGTCTGCTCCTTCATCTTCAGTGTGTCCAACGTCATCTGTGTTGTGTGCGTCGGATCTGTGGAAAAGAACAAAGACTTTGAGTTCCCTTATATTACCCAGAACTGGATGAATTTACGTTTGCTTACCTTTGTTGATCTTCATTTGTGAATAAATATCTTCTGTTGACATTTTACCCACCTGTGTCTGTCCAAATCGTTACAATATGTCTAAATATAGACATACAGGCAGTTACCTGAATAGGGCGTATGATCAAATATGATCACACCATCTTTCATGTCGCAGCGTTTACTAATTTCTAGAAATGTTATGCAAACAACACTGATCTCAACATTTAACACAACTATTCAACTATACAATGCATGAGTTTCGTTAACTTAGCATTGTTTGTTTCGATGCTACTTTTTGTGAGAGTAGGTATGAGTGTAAACACATATTTTTTGAACTCCGGAAGTACGCTGATGTTTGAAATCCCGCGGGCAACTCCTGATTGGTCAAATGCCACGGTGTCTCCATCTGTGACGTAGACTGAGTTATGCTGATTGGCTGGAAGAAATCCATGCGCTTACACAAGCTCACGGAAAGGCTCGAGATCGCTCGAATGAATGATAGATTAAGTTACCAAATATAGTTCCTTGCCCGATAAAGGGTTAAACCAACCAGCAAGGATGTCTGTGATCACGCCCCTTATACAAGCTGGCACACCAGATCCTTGTGTGGGCCCGGGACAGACTCCTTTCAGCTGTCTACTTTCCGGGACATCTAAATGTAGGAGCAGACATCTTGTCGAGACAGGAACCGTGGTCCGTCTGTACACCTTCTCCCCAATCGCTCTGTGCCTAGGAGTTCTGGAGAGAGTGTTGATGGCTCAAGATGGCTCTCAGTGGGAGATTCCAATCAAAAGTGACATCACCCGCCTATGACGTCCCAACAATTCATTGGCTGATTTTACACATGTCCCATAGGGTCTTGTTGATGCTGAGTCTCATTCCTTCGAGGAACTAGGGTTACATGCGTAACCTTGAGACATTTGTGGGATCCGTTGTAGCTGGGGTTTGTGTGGCAGGTTGTTTCATTTTTAAATTGTTTATTTTGTATGTTCGTTCTATTTATTTGTGCAGTCTACACAATGTTTAAGTTTTTTCAATGTTTGTAGATGTCCAGGTACAGAAAATGAACAATTAAATCTAAAATAGCACTGCATAGCATTCACTGTAAAAAAATTTATTACGAAGTCAAAGCAAAATGTATTCATTTCTCATATTATCACAGTTTATTTGTAATAGTTTAGAAAATTGTTTACAAAATTTCTATGTAATGGATTACAATCACACAAAAATTTAGACAACTGTTAGTATTACAATATAAACACTATCAATACTTTGTTGAACAATTATACCAAGTAATGCTTAATTTTGTTCAGTCTGTAAAAAGGTTTCAATTAAAGAAAAAAAACCCATTGTGGATTAATTCTTGTTACAACTGCAAAGAAATTCAGTCAAGTGCAATAAATGATTTTCTTTCTTAGCAACTAGTAAATTACATATGGTTACCTTCGATAGGTCAATTGCAAAGCACTGCATAAATAAATAAGTATGCAATGTGTCACAGACACGCCAGGCTCTGCCCCCACCCAAACACAGCGGTCACGTTTTTCGGAGTTCTGATCACCGCCACCATCACCACCCTCATCAGCAGCACCTCAAAAGCAGGCCACCACACCACAATCAAACGTCTGATCTCGTTTCTACGAAGCAGACTCTTACCCTTGCTCCTTGACAATTGTCATTAAGAATACTTTCCCTGTACATAGCTTACTGTCCAGGATTCCTGGTGTTTGACTGTCTCCTCTTTCCCAAGTGTCTTCATTGTCTCTGTGATCCTCTAGCTTCTCCTCGTATCTGTGAATATAAAATTATGTTATCATCAGAGATTCTCGTTCAGCAAACTTTCCAAGATCCACATTGCTCACCATGTTCTACTGTATGTCTCATCCTGTTGTTCCCCGCCTGCTGTGTAAATAAACCGTCTCTTTTAATACTTACTATCTGTGTAGCGTCCACACAGTGACACCTTTTTCAGTTTTAAAACTCAGTTAGACATCAAGTATCTGTAATGTTCTATGTCTGTCTGGTGTCCCCCGTGTCTTTGTATTTTTGGTTTAACCCTTGTTATGTTTGATTAGTTCATTTGTCTCACCTGTTTTTTACCAGCTGCCTTCACTTTTCTGTATCAGTTTCTGTGTATTTAATCCGCTGTTTTTGAGTTCACATTATGGTCGGTTGAAGTCTTGTCATCTGTCATTCTGTTTCTGGTTTGAGTTGCTGCCTCGTCAGCTTTTGTTTTTGTCTCTATTTTGTCACTATTAAAATAATTATTTAGCGCAGTTGTGTGCGATGATCCTTGCCGTGCTGAAAGGCACCGGCTTCTCTTCTCGCTCACAGCAAGCCCGCCTGCTAACAGTATCAAAATAATCCCCCCTTAAATGTAATTTTGAAACTGCACCATCATCATAATCATATTAAGTTATCAAAAAAAAATGTAATGGTATTCCCATAGGTGAATCTTAAATCCCATTGGATCTGAAAATAAATGCATTCCAGTTATGAAACAAACAGAATGAGCAATTCTTTTTTAATTAAAAGCATGAAATCATGTTTTTAGAAATATAGTAGTCTCCAGAGTCAGTGATGAATGCAGCAAGATCAAAAGCCCTCAGGTGGTTCTATCACAGCTCTGCCTGTGCAGAAGTTACAACACTTCATTTTATAAGGAGCAGGCCCCTCTGTTAGAGCAGTCCTGCATAAATAGTTAGGGTAAATACACTATATCATTTCTCTTCACAGATGAATAGCATTATGATTTCTATGCTGAGCCAGGTGAAGCAGGGTCAGCAGAGGAAATTAAGAGGCACTCGCAGCAGCTGCTGTCTCTCCTCTCTTTAACCATGCTTGACTGCTCCGACCATCAAAACCCGCTTGTACATGCGTCATAAAAAAAGAAAAACATTGGCCGTGTGTTTAAAATGGTATTAAAATGCTGTTGACCCTTAAAATTAGAAAGTGAAACGTGCAACTCCTTGCATGCCAATTACTTCATGTCTATCTAAAGTGCAGAGGGGAAAATAGAGATGTATATGGTTGAGAGGTGTTCAGAATTTATTGATATGCTGCTGAAATGTGCAATCACTCATATATGACATTACCACACATCTTAACAGTGGGTTCAGACAATTTAAAATATGTGATTTGGTAATACTTTGTTTATTTTTGTTGATAAATATTTGATTAATATGATTTTTCCTTGTGTTTTGCACCCTTCACCCTAGCCTATTCCACAGTTTAATTAACAATCTCTGTTGTTAATCCTGTTGGATAACTGAGTTTGCGCTATTATATTATGAATAATCATTATAAAAGAGTTTGAAAAATGCCTTTTTAAAAATAATTTTAGGGTAGTATGCCATGTGAGTACATTTTACCCAAACAATACCTGCATTTATGAATCTATGACTTGATAATTAGTTACATAGAAGCATTCAGGTTTGCTTTAATCTGTGAGGGTCAAATGCATAAAAATGCCATTTCATGTCTCCAGCTGATCATCTTATATTAATAGCTCACATTATTTATATATACTTTTGATATTATACTTCTGATCGACTTGAATTGAGTTGCTTTCCATTATGAGTTTCAATGTTAAATGGGACATTCACAGAAGCAAATTCACAAAACCAATTAAAAAAAAAAACATTTTCTAAAAGTACAAATTTTCTAAAACTAAATTTAATTGGTACATTATTAATTGGAATATTGGTTCGTTCAATTTCTTGTTCTAGCCTACATTAAGCCTGGTTTGAATAGATATTCAGATTTGTAATTTTTATTACCTTTTAACACTGACATTTATGTTGCCAGGTTCCGCGCATTGCTTACCCCCAGCCCCCCATCCTCCCCACAAACCCTCCAGTGATTTCTGGTAGGAGCACTACCACAAAGATCCTATCACAGGACATAGAGGATATGTTCACTCGATCCCACCACACGCCCGCTGTCCACTCCCAGTGCGACTCTTGCAGCATCCCATAGTCTTTTCTCTGCTGTACCCACAGCTGGTGGCTGCCCTATGGGAAGGCTGGATTATTGCTGGGTTAATTTCCTGATGAATGTCCCACCTCTGTATTCAGTTTTCCCCAAATGACCAATTAAAGTACAGCAACTGGCACAGCGTTGCTCGGCAGCAGGTTGCCGGGGGCAGCGAGGCTGGAGGCAGTGTCAGAAGGTGTGTGCTTCACGTTCAGACACTAAGCAGTGTGTGTGTGTGTGTGTGTTTGTATGAAGAGAGGGGTGTAAAAGCTTAAGAGAAATAATTATAATATCTGTAAAAAAAAAAAAAAACTACTGTCTGTATAAGTTTGGGTTATGTGCATAAATCCTTTGAGGTTTTAGGCTAATAATAGATAGTGCTTGCATTTTTTAAACCCCTCAGCATTTTGGAAATGCTTCAGTACTAACACTTTCCATTCATGTGTCTATGTGAAAAGTCAGCATGAATCCAGGCAAATATAAAAAGAAAAAAAAAATTCTGAATTATTCATGACAAGTATCATGAGATTGTTGTGAAAATTGAGTGAAAAGATTTGCGACATGACCAATACTAGTTAACATTACTCACACACAATCCTTTCTTGGCTTAAAAAATAGAACAAATCTTTGCGTGTTGGATCATTGCACATTGTGCATGTAAATATAAGAGTTACTGTTCTGTAACATAGTGTTCATAATATTAGCATGATTGTTTTGTACACTTTAATGGATCATAAGAAAATTAAGAGATAAGATGTATTATTTTTATTTTATTGTTTTATAATGTATGACCTTACATTATATCTTGCTGTACATTATACTGTCACCATTACATCATGATTTTAATAATGTATAATAGGTGTTAAAATCTATCATGTTGACTGTAGGATCTGTGAAACTTGTAAGAGATGGTGTAATATTTCACTGTGCTTCTTCATACTGTTAATGATTTACAAAGAATATTCTGTAACCTGAGTTCAAATTAATGTGATGATGCTTTACATACACTGAGATCACACTGGACACACATCCCGTGACCTATGACAGATTGAGGTTTTGCTGTAGTCTCTAAAACCAGAATCTCATCACGTTTTCATGATACAAAGCTTTTGAGTTTAACTAAAAAGACAGGGAGAGGGAGAAAGACATAGTGGTATGATCATATAGTCTTCCAGATCTGAGGGACGATTACAAACAAAGGACGATGTTGTGCAATATCCGACCCTTGCTCTACTGGAGTAGTCCGAACAGAATCAAAGCAAACAAAGACTTGCTCCTGTCTGCACCTCTAAAGAGGAAGAGACACCACACACACGACCTGCTTCCTTTCATATCCACCCTTATAAAGATCTCTCAAATGAAAAACGGAGGTAACATGGAGGGGAGGTACAGGACACGCTGAGCCTTTATAGTGGGGTCGCAGCTAGGATCACCATGATAAGGTCACTCTAGAATCCAAATTTACACCCTATAATTGGCTAGCTGGTGCGCCTGATTGCATTCTAGAGCCGAGTGATGCTTTAACGGACTCTGGTCGGAGGAAAACACAGCCGATCACAGAAATAAGAATATAGACGTCATAGTGATAAGGAATTTTTCTTAGAAAAAAGTACTTGGAGGTTTTCTGCGTCTACAATTTTAATTAAAAAAATGGAGTGTTAATTAACTGCAGTACAATGTCAGACTACAACACAAAAGAGCGACAAAGTAATACAGGATGAGAAAGAAAAACAGAGAGAAAGAAAGTGAAAAAGAGAGCATTAACTGGAGTAATTTGATCAATTGGGCATGAAGAGAGGAGGTTTATTTGGTGCAGGGAGCAGCTTCCATTTAAAGTGTGAGTTGAGTTAAGTGGAGTTTGATTGCGCTGTTGGATTGTCAGGGGCAGCACCGGATGGCTCCTCACTCCTCTAATTAGAATCGTATTCTTCTAATTAGAGGTCCGTAGCTTTGCTTAGGAATTTTAGCGGCATGTGAGGATTGCGCATAATGCGTGTCATAAATAGTGTTTATGGCTAACATGGTTGTCACCATAAAACCATTAAAACTAATGAATGAGGATCCAGACAATTCACCTGAGTGCATTAGGCCTCATCTCTGTGAGAATCCATTATGCTAAAGAGGGTTTGGGGTGCGCCGGTGAAATAGGGTCTCAAAAGTGGCGCCAATTTGAACCATATATGTTCACTCTGCGGCCATCTTGCCAATTCTTGTCTGCTTTAATGAGGAAACACAAAAAAATGCAAAACTGCTCTCTGTATAAATCCTCATCCAAAGCTTCATCCTTTAGACTCGCCCGTTGTTTTTCCCAGGAGACAGTGTGTGGTCTCTCCAGGCTATTGGTCTTGGGGGCCTGGGAACATGTGAAGAATGAGCACTGTCTGTCGCCCACACATTTGTCCACGCTGTAAGACTGTCTGAGAGGATGTAGACATATTCCAAGCACTGATCCATAGCACAGAATAAACAGTAGCTAATCTGCAGTGCTCCCCAGAAGAGATTGGCTGGTAGACTGTAACCCCTGCAGACTTGCAGGGTAACCCACTGTGAAGGTGGTTTACCCTCAATGCTTTGCTCTTCTGACAGCACTGATATTTGGTGACAGAGTGTTGGGACTGTATCAGGATACTGAAGGAATGCTGAAATAAATGAAAGACAGAATATATATAGATGAAAGACAGAATAAGGATGAGACATGTGGCCAGGTATGGTTTCCCATATCATGAATTTGTGCTCTGCATATAAACCCATCCAAGTGCACACACACAGCAGTGAGAAGTGATCAACCACACACACACACACACACACACACCCGGAGCAGTGGGCAGCCATTGCTGCGGCGCCCGGGAAGCAGTTCGGGGGATTGGTGCCTTGCTCAAAGGTCTCACCTCAGTTCGTGGTATTGAAGGTGGAGAGAGTGCTGGTTATTCACTCCCCCCACCCACAATCCCTGCCGGACCTGGACCCGAACCCTATCCATTAGGCCTCAACTGCCTCAAACAGCGACCCCGGCAGGACACCAACCTGCAATCTTCTGATATTTATATATATATAAATCACTGAAGCAGCATCAGCATGATGAGCATCAACAGATTTCTATTGCTGTCAATATTCAAAGTAAAATCATAATAGAGATTACACAGCAAACAGAACCATGTACCTGAATTTAAAACAAGTACCAGAATTTCTGCTAAAGTTCTCGCAACCCCTCTTGTGTCCAGCAAAAGCAGCAGTAATGGAGAGTTTCTCCATGCAGACACTGCAGCGGGGACACTGTAAAAAAAATGACAGAGGCAGGCAGGGATGTAATTAAGGCGGCTGACACTTTTATTCTGGGTAATAGGAGGCGAGGGCCCAGTCTATTCCCTAACGCACTCCCCACAAGCCACAGAGCGCATTTTAATACCCGCACATACAAGCACCTAAATGCCACTCTTATGGCCCTCATGGAGAGGTAATATTGATGTGTAAATAGGATAAATACCAACATCCAAGGGTTTAAGGGATGTAGTAAATAAACATAAACTAATATACAACAGGCATAAACACTGCAACCGTCTATTTCAGATAGGGAGAAGGCGAAGAGAGATACTAAGAAAGAAATCGTGCCTGCATTTGAGGTACACAATGATGCAGTGCAGAAAAGGTTTAAACCCTCCTGATATGAGCCGCCACATGCACACATGCAGAGGAATGCCATCATGAAAACATGCTCTGGCTTTCTTGTGTTATGTAGCACACATTACAGTGTTCTTAGATGGAGAACAAATTTTTGTTAACATTCTCTTGGAGTCAGTTTAACCCATTCTTCATTAAAAAATAAAAATAAATAAATAATAATAAAATAGAAAATTATGTTTTTATAAAATAAAAGGTAAAGACAAGAAGGGAAACAAGAGATCTGATTAAAGCTACAGCAAGATATCTAAAAATATAAAAACTTACTGGTTACTTACTGTGTAAAAATACTTACACCATGCCTATTTGACCTTGAAACCTTAAATTGAAACTAAAGTTAATTTTCAAATTTGACACCATACTAGATTCAAAAGGTACAGAACTGATGCAGAACAAAAACTACACCATGCTTTTAAAGACTGGTTTAAAAAATTGCTTTGAAATATTAATAAAAGCAATAATTTTCTCAGTACTAAGTGTTACACTCACTTTATGATAGTGACAAACCAAATAATATTATTTCACAAATATAAGCTATTTGCAGTTGCTAAAAGTAACTTGGTACCTTAATAAAGATTAATGTGCAAGTGTGTATTTATTCATTTTAAATGTTTAATAATTTTGTAGATTCATAAATTAGAGAAATAAGTACCATTTTTAAAATCTATTTTACTTTAGTGGGGAATAAAATAATAAAACTCACCTCAAAACATCTGCGTCTTTTTGCATAAAGAACAATGTTGCATCAGACAAACCAGACTGGGTCTTGGCATATACTGTAATGCAGATTTTAATGATGAAGAACACAGACATCAGGCCATCCTGCCACCAACTAGCTCTACCAATTTTATCTGCAATAAATAATCCACCATCATTGAGCTCTGGCACGCCATAATGGCAAGTGAAATATGCTGGTATGATAGAACCAATAAATCCAGATTTTCCTATGGTTCCCTCAGGCTAGAACAATATGTAACTATAGCAGTCTGTGTCAGGTGGGGCTATCACTGAACTATCATAAAATCTAAATGGGTGCTAATTAGCAGCGCCTTCCCTTTCCGACTCAGTATTTCTATTGACATTTTAGTGAGCTTCTACTGCCTTCCTTCACTAGAACACCATAACTCATAGGAATAAGACAAGGAATACAAGGAGAGAAGATTTCCACTTCTACAGAACAGTAATGAAAATTGCTATATTTGCTTAATATGTAAATTGGCTTATCAATTACCAAACAGTATGTTTGGTCTAGGCAAAGTTTATACTTGCACCTGCATATACACTAAGAAACATTTTATAGCATTTTATATGTTTACGGGGTTCTTATCTATTTTTCATTTAAGTATCAGCTTAAAAGTCAAGTCATTTCTAATAATTGATTTTGATGTAGATAGCTGTAGATGTAGATGTAGATTCAACTTTACATGTACAAGTACAAGGCAACGAAATTCAGTTTAGGTCTAACCAGGAGTGCAATAAGCGTTAAGTGCAGGATATAGGTTATAAGCACACTTATAGAAGACATGTGCAAAGATTAACTGTGGGTAATATTTACAGATGGATGTACTATGAACATAATATACAGGTCACTATTAACTTTAAATATATATAAAATAACAAAATAAAATTGCATATCAAATATAACAAGCTGAACCTAGCATAATCCACCATTTTAAAGTGTATGGTTTTCCTCTATGGGGCAGTTTCCTGAACAGGGTTTAAGACTAGTCCTAGATTAAAATAAATGTTAAGAGCTGTCTAAACTGGAAAA
>JAUCMT010000002.1:4089152-4121423 GCA_032357475.1 Enteromius thamalakanensis
ACAACACCGATCTCAACATTTAACACAACTATTCAACCATATAATGCATGAGTTTCGTTAACTTAGCATTGTTCGTTACGATGCTATTTATATTTTTGTGAGAGAGTAGGTATAAGCGTAAATGCATATTTTTCTAACTCCGGAGGTACACTGATGTTTTAAACGCCGCGGGCAACTCCTGATTGGTCAAATGCCACGGTGTCGCCATCTGTGAGGTAGACTGAGTTCTGCTGATTGGCTGGAAGAAATCCATGCACTTACACAAGCTCACGGAAAAGAACGAGATCGCTCTAAAGAATGATCGATTAAGTTACCAAATATAGTACCTTGCCCGATAAAGGGTTAAGTAGAAAAACCGGACGAATCCCTTGAAATATATTATCTGATCGATGTCTTGAGGTGTGGCAACCATAGTTTAAGCAGAATAATTCAACGGCCCGTCGTCAATTATTTCTTACATAAATACTGTTTCCACAAAACTATTAATGACTCCATAGTGTCGAACATACAAGGTAGTCGGATGTCTGAACAAATAACAGAAACACATTAAAACAGTTCTACATCACTTTAGTGAATCAGTTAAAGGAGCCAGACTCCTACTACTTTGTCATCTTTGACACATTTACCACATTTCCTTCATTCATTTTAAGTTAGGAGGACCAATAACATGATTACTAAAAACATTTGCAATAGTTGTATTACATTTCATTCTGATTTGTTAATTTTTTGTTTAATTTTAAATGACAACATTGTCATTAATGAGGGCAGCGGAAACAAAAAAGGCTCTACAAGAACCTTTGAAGGAACAGTTAAGCAAGTAAAATTATTACATTTACCCAAAGCAATTTAATTTCCATTTTATTAGTTCATGCATTCACTGGTAATTATAGAGCAGAAGTTCTCATTGGACACATTCTCTCTGAATGCATTGCTGGCTTTAAAGTTAAACTTTAAAAATGCAAAGTTCACTAGGTAAAGAGGGTTGAGCTCACTATCAGCTGTTTGTCCAATGCTTTAATAGCTAACTACACGCTTGCAATGCTACTACTACTATGTCAACCCTTTAAATGTGGGAACACAGCACACAACGAACATGAACTGATGATCTGTTTTTCATTTTAAAGAATTCCCCCAAAACAACATAACTGTAGCTATTAGACAATATAAAAAAAACTGGCAATTCTAATATTATGTTAACACCTTTACAACAGACATTCTTCATAATCTAATAAAACGACACCTGCTCTGTACAAAGGTGGCCTAATTTGCTTGTGGGTTAAAGCCATGCCAGCTTCTAGAGCTATTTTCATTGCAAGGTTAAAATCCAGGATAAAATATGAAAATAGCCTGAATAACTTAAAACCTCACACAAGATGTTTAAAAAGATCCTTTTTAAGAAATCAGACAGACAGAATAAGAAAAGAGACAGATCTCTGGCATAAAGTCAGCCTATACAGGAGAGCTTTGCCTGGTGGCAAACAAATAAATGACTTCATACACAGATCAGATGAAGACCAGAAAACCAGAATTAAACTTGTAAATGTCTTAGCAATTTTTGACTCCTTTCAGATTACGCATTACTCAAGAACAATGTTATTAACAAAAGAACAATCATCTTACTTTCACTTTGATACAGCTAGCATACTGATTTATAGTGCAGATCTGTAAAAACAGATTTTGCTGTAAAAATTGCATACACAAGCCATTTGTGCATTTGTGTCAGATGTATGGTGTCAGGAGGAATGTCATATAATTTTAACAAAAGGGTTTTTTATTCAGAAAGATGTTTTGTCAGCCGGACAATGTTATGTTGTTGTCAATCAACAGCACAATCCTTTGTATGCATTTCAGTCACTCACCGCCTCAAAGAAGTAAACCTGACATTTCCAATGAAATGTGCCCTGACAGCTTAAATTACAGATCATTGGTTTACAGCAAGAAGACTTGTTCAGCTATTTATTTGTGTTAATTTTTAATGGGGAAAAAATTGTTACAGTAAGGCAGGTGCCTATGGGAGTTCAAATGTACTCAAGGGGTTGGACAACACACTAAACTCTTCCCCAAGCTTATGTTTATCTTTATGTAAACTACCAAAAAATCTACAGGAAAAGTATATATAATGATTCATTTAGTCTGCATGAGCTGATGGATGTCTGCATTCAGGACTAACAGCATGACCACCTGCTTAATTGAACATTTGCATCACAAGTCCATGTCAGAGAAACAACTTGATTTTGAAGAAAGAGATGCTTTAAGTCGTCAACATCACCCGCCCTCTAAATTAAAACACTAATCCTCTTCTCACGTCCAGCGCATTAGCTCAAGTTCATCTGACAGGTCAGGAGCTCTCACTCGCTGCTGTGCTCCACAGTAGACCATCCCTACATAGTGTTCCACCTTAAACTGATACTGATATTTGGATAACGTGTTTTTCAAGTGAACTTAATGTTTGGATTTGTTTTCAGTCAGAGCACTCACCACAAAACTGCACAACAGATGCCAAAGACGAGGAACACAAGTTTTACATTCGGAAACCTCTAGACCACAAAACCAGCCATGAGGGTCATTTTAATTGACAGAATAAATATGTTTTTCCATTGAATTATTGAGATAATATTTAAATGGAATCTGAGAATGCAAAAAATATAAATATTGAGAAAATTGCCTTTAAACCTAGCAGTGCATGTTACTAATCAAGAATTTAGTTTTGATATATTTACGGTAGGAAAAATACTAAATATCTTCATGGAACATCATCTTTACTTTTTTTGTTGATAATTTTGACCCATACAATGTATTGTTGGCTTTTACCCGTGCTACTTATGACTGCTACTCACATTTGGCATACACATCTAATATATATGACTCATTAATAAAGTTACTGTAGTCATCCAGGACATTACATATGGCCTGCAATAGCTCCCTTTTCTACAAACAACTGACTGCCCGGTTGGTTTGGAATAAATGGACACTGGTATAGGATGTCTTTGAAGTTAAGAAGTGAACAGTGTAAATAAAGAGATAAAACATTGCTGTAACAGAGTTGCTCAGGCCAGAATCCGCATCCAGGCTGAACACAAGCATGAATATCTCCAATCTGAATGCTTGTGAGGTCACTCACTCTCTCTCTGGCCTGCCGTTCCAGGTCCACCTCCCTCTGCAGCTCTTCTGCTCGGTCCTCCGCGTCGTCCGCCTGCTGCTGCAGGCTCTGGATTTTCCTCTTCACCGCTTCTATGGAGGTTATCGAGGCCATTCTCTCTGGATCCCGAGTCCGGTATTAACAATGACAAACGCAAAACGGCAACGCAGCAGCGATATCGCTATATTCCAGTGATCCTGCCTTTATCAGACACTGTTCGGGTTAAGCATATTGGTTTCTTTTTCTAAAGAAGCAGAAATTCCGCAGAAAAGTGTAGCGTGGACCGCCGGCGAGCGCTCTGTTCTTACCGCGGACGAAGCACGCATTGGTGGGGCTGAGCTAAAGCTGATGCTCGCCTGAGCAACAGATGGCGCAGCGCACCTGTCAGGTGATCCGGCGCTCAGCACAGAGGAGCACAGAAGCAGGGCTTTCGATCGCATACCCATATTTGCGTGTTTTTTAAATCTTTACATCAATACAAATGTAAAAAAAATCCTATACAAAAGACAAGAGGTAGGGGTTTTAAGGATGGCCAGTAAATTCTGAAATTATATTTAAAAAAAATATATATATACATACACACACACACATATATATATATATTATTCTGTTAAAATGAAATATAGATACATTAAGTCTCCACAACATTAACACAGTCACTTTCTATCTAGAATAGTGTTTTAAATGTTTATTTTTATGAGCTTTTTATTGTAGGGGTGGAAACATATAATGCAATGCAATACAATTATTATTGGAGCACTCTGAGAAAAAAAGGTCCAAAAGCTGTACACCTTTTTAGGTATTTTTATCTACGTTTTAGCTAAATAATATGTAAGATATCATTAGGGACCATTTAAAAAAGTTACCGCCACAAGTGACAGCTTCTGTATCTTTTTTTGAGCAAGAGATAAATAGATGTACATCTATGATATTTGATAATCACGTTTGAAAGAAATATTTGATAACCAAGTAAACTGAAGTTCAGTAAGTGTTCATCGTGAAATACTATTAATAAAACTAAAATATCTTTTTACGTATGTCCTTAGACCAGTTCATTCAATGAAACTCTGAGCAGAAGCTCTGGAAATCATGACATCACTTCACTATAAACAAATGACTGCATTCCTCTGATGTTTTTCCTTTTTTGGCCACACATTAATGGTGTAAATACAGCACACACACGCACAGCGAGTGAAGCACAAAGTCAAAGAGCCTCGCATTTCAGTGTAAGAACGGGAAGAAAGCATCTACAGAAGTTTCTAGATTAAAACATTTCTACTGTGGCTGAATTGTTTTTCACATAGCATATGTACATTTATTGCAATGCTAGAGGTGTACAATCTCAAGGTTTTTATGTAACTGGCATTTTTTGTGAGCTATTCAAACCATCTTTAGACTATTTATCAAAACTGGATACTGAGAATTGACTGTGAATTAAAAGAGTGAGTGTGGAAAGGTCAAAGGTCATGAACACAGAAAGAATCAAATAGAAAATGCAGAGTCTCTGATGAAGTGGTGGGACGCTGTGAGGTGCTGACAGTGTTTATGAAGTGTTTACAGAATCTGATACTGTGGGTGGGTTTGGCGCCCGAGTTAAAGAGCAGCTGTCGAAAGGACAGGCCCAGTCAACGCGGGCCACTCTCAAGATTAACGGCCTGATCTCTCCACCGCTTCACATCTCATACTGACCACAGGAGGACGCATTCTAACCGTGCAGATCGTTCTAGTTTCTGAACATGTCTGACTTTTTAATCCTGTTATTTGTAGATGTTTGAACACATTTGTTGCTGGCAATTTGCAATTTTAATGCAAAACATTGTCCTGTATGTCTATGCATGAATGAGTTATCATTATTAACATATATATCTGATCTGGTAGTTATGGTCCTAAAGTAGGCCTCATTTTCTAATGAAAAGAATAATTAATTTTTTTTTTCAATTTTAAGCTCCTAATTCCTCATAAAATAACCAATGGTAGGCATGTTTGGCGTTTAGTCCGGGAGTGGGCAGAGAGCCGGGTGAACCGAGTGGGTATACCCAAGCGGGTATAGCTCTGGGCTCGGCCTGATCACCGCGTGCCCCCCAGGAGGAGGGTGGGAAGGCTAACTTGCAGGGATGGCCGAATACCCTAAATGAGCGTTAAAGAAACTGGAACCGGACATCTTCGACTGAGTGAGCCGAAGGCGACAGCGGTAAGAACGAAAACCCCCACGAGAGAGGAACCTTGGGGGGAACCTGGCTGAAGGCCCAACGCCTGGTTCCCATTTTAGGTGGAGTAAGGAGGGATGCAAAAAATGAAAATGCGAGGGAGGGGAAGTCGGTAGCATTCAAAGGAAGGCTTTAGCTTCCGATTGGGTAGTTAGGTAATAGGGAGATTAGGAATTAATCCTACGTGAAATGATCAAACATCTTTTTACATTTTTTTCAGCATCATTAATTATAAAACATCATTATCCATTTTTCAGTGTCAAATGATCACCAAATCATTTCTATATGCTGATCGACTGCTTTTCTGATTTTTGTCAGCGTTGAAAAAAGTGGTTTTATTTAATAATGTAAATCTTTAATAGATGTTTTTACTGTCACTAGTTCAATCCAAAATATTTAAATTTCTTTCAAAAAAAAAAAAAACCTTACTGACCTCAGAATTTTGAACTGTATGATTGTGCAAACATAACATATCAAACAAGGTATGACTGAGAGATGTGTTAAATCTTTAATGATTGTTGCATCACTCACGTCTGTGGCCTTCTTCTCGGCCTGCTCAAGTTTCTCCTGAGCATCCTTCAGGGATTCAGAATACTTGTCCAGCTCATCCTCCACACCCTTCAGCTTCTTCTGCAGGCCCAAGAGCTCCTCTTCCAGCTACACACAAAAATACTCATATAAAGCACTTAAAATACAGTCAAAGGATGCCTCTAAGGATTTAGGAAGTTTCAATGAATTTCTCTGACCAGAATGCTTGATTTAAATGCTTGTACAGAAGAAAGGCAGACTCTTTCAGAAATGTTTGTTTTATTAGAATATCATTACTTGTCAAGTAATATGTCCATGACACCTCCACTGATGATAAATGATGATGTGTAAATCCCAGCTCATAAATGTCTCATTTAGGTGGGCGGTTGGGGGGGGGTTATGTGGAGGCAATTATAAACGGCAAAGTTATGTTTAAGCAGAAGGTTGCAGCAGCTGCTGGTGACCCCCACCCACCCATTTAACACGCGACAAATAAACCACCACCATAGCTTAGTGTCATAAACCAGCCTCTATTTATTGGGGGCCAGCAGGACAGTGGGCTGCTGCATATGGAAACAAGATAATGCCGGCTAAAATAAATAGAGGCCACTTTGGTCAGCTCATAAATTGAGAAGTGCAAAATAACGACAGTGAATGACAGAACAAGTGAACGGTTTCAAAGCAATGCACTCATGGTGGATGCCTTCCCTTTATTCTGTTTGACAGGTGGGGACAGTTATGAGAAGCATTGCAGCTTTGGCGTCAAACGCAGCCTGGTGGCTCCAGATGGGACGAAGCCTTGATCCTATTATATTGAACAATTCCATGAAGGTGGAGCGAGACAAAAAAAGATCAAGGAAAGCATGTATGGTGACTGACAGGGGTGCAATAACAAAGGCCTTGGGACAAGAATAAATGAAGTCGGGCCATCAGCACTGGCTTTCAAGAAAACGTGATTTAATCTTGTGCATTAAATCCGAAGAATATAAACTTGAAAGTAACCAATACAGAGATTCAAAATGTAAAGGAATCAATGTCTGCAAACTATGATACAACACATGTTCTGATAAAACTGTCTCATATGCTTTTTCTCCTCTTGGAAAGCTAACTTCTATTACGGAGAGCATGGACAGTGTCCTCAGTGAAGAAACTTTAGTGAAACGGAGAACGGCTTTAACTGATGTTGTCTATGAATTATTGAGGATGACAAGAGTGGATAAAAGATCAACAGGAATAATTCATTCAACAAATAAATCTAAAGTGACAGGTCCGTTTGTGTTGTTATTTGTGTCACATTTAATCAAACGATGGAAAATGTTGTTCCTGTCAGTCTGGGCCTCTTAATTAAATGGCTATAGCTACTTAAATATACTAAGATATTTACACCACTATATTTGGCATCGGCCACTTCACTTAGTCCTGATTGATTGGTCTTAAGGAACAAGACTAAAAATAGTTCAACCCATCAGAGATGCTGGACCATGAACTGGGATTGATCATCAGTTTTTGGAGTTGATGACACCGACCAGATGATTCCTTATAATTTACACACGCTTCATACAGTATACAGGAAAGGTCAAATGATACAATTTCTCTACTCAGAGAAAATCACAAAAAATTTGACCTTTATTTATTTCACTGCTTAGACAATTTTCTTTATGATTTTTCAAGTCTGGTTTTTCAAGTTTAACAGAGACTTCAATTAGACACCATTGCAAAACAGAAACATGGATCTACAGAAAAAAGAAGTTTTCAGCTAACCAAATTCAATCTATTTACCTGTTTGCATTTGTCCTCTGCACCTTTCTTGTCTATCTCTGCTTGTTCCGCACGATCTATGGCATTCTCCTTGTCTAGCTTCAGCATCTGCATTTTCTTCTTGATGGCCTCCATTGTTGATTTCTTGGGTTTCTGCTAGCAGCCGAGGAGAAAGAGGAGAACTTGTTCAGAGAGTGGAGGCTGAGACAGACAAAGCTGAGTGCACAGCAGAGAGGCGGCTGGAATCCTCTACAGGGAAACGCTGGTCTTTTTTGGAAACTTCTCTAAAGTCTCTGGGAGAGTGACGTCCCCCTGCTCTGATTCGTCCTGCTGAATGGGCTCAGCGTTTGACCCTGTGATTTTGTCCATGTTTGGGAGGCTCTGAATTCTCATTCTCCAGTAGTACTTAAAAAGATCTGAGGTCAGGCTTATTCAAGCGCCAAGTATTATTGAGTACCTATAACTTAAATTTCATCACAACACTTCCTGGACAATGAATAAAAGAATAAAAATGGATTTAAGTGTTAAGGCAAATCTATCTATCAGTCAATCACTTTTATTCATATAGCGCTTTCAACAATACAAATTGTAGCAAATCGCTGAACATTATGGAATAGGAGAACAGAGTGATGGTAATGTATAATGACGAGAATTAAACTATTTATATATTAAATGCAGAGATGGCCTCTGTAGTAAAAACAACGATAATCATAAGAAAATAGGTGCCCCCGGCTAAGCAAGCCAGAGACGACAGCGGCAAGGACCCAAAACCCCATCCATGAGAGAATAGAGAAAAAAAAAAAAACCTTGGGAGAAACCAGGCTTAGTTGGGGCCAGTTCTCCTCTGGCCGGACGCCCAGCCTTTAAATTCCAGTTTAATTTTAAGCGCATGTCAGATTGTGTAAACGAGAAATACTATAAGCTTTGAGCATGTCCCAAGGACTTTCAAGCTTGCAGTTATTAAATCACTTTAAAAGAATGCACAGCTTTTCAAAACTTCATGTCAAAAACATTACAATTGTCAAATTATCAAACATAAGACAAGTTAAGTATATGGGGTACCACAAGGCTCAGTCTTAGGTCCTCTTGTATTCATTTTTTAAGCTGCCTTTATCCAATGTTATCAGGAAACAAGGCTTTCATTTTTATGCTGATAAAATGACAGTTAGCTTTATATTTGTGTGTTTGTTCATTTGTGTAGCACATTTAAAAAGAAATTAGGCTCGGTCAAAGTACTTTCCCATAAAAACAACGTTTAGAACAACAAGACGACAAAAAAAACAAAACACAAAAACATTTATAAATATTCAAATGCTTGTCAAATGCAGGCATTTTAAAAGCCTGTATAACCTGTTTCAAATCAGCAAGCAAAAGGAACTTTTATTTTTGCAATATTTCTTAAATGAAGGAATCATTGTCTTAATCAAGTTATATAGAATATAGCGATCAACTGTACCAAATGCTGCCGTAAAATCAAGGAGAATCAAAATGGCACCAAGCAGCAAGCATCAAGTCCTACTGTACTTTTAAGGGCAGTCTCAGTAATGTATTTTGATATAAAATAAAAAAAACTATTTTTTCTTTGATAAAAAAAAGAGATCAGCTGATGATAAACAGCCTTCTAATATTTTTTGATAAAAAAAAAATCAGATGGAAATAGCTGTTCCGAGGGTGTTTTACAGCATGCTAGACAGGATGGAACTATTGGCTAGTCTACTATTTATAATACATACCACAACATCTAGAACTACATCTAAGGGAAAGTTGTGAAGTTTCAAATCCAAATATACCAAGTGTATAGTGAAAGTGAGAGAGAATACTACATGCAGTATCCACAAGAAAAAATAAAGCAATTTTTCTGATTTGTGACAAAAAAAGGGAAGCTATAAACATGTAATCTATCATGTTCTTACCTCCTCTACAGTGTCACACATCTTTTAATACCACTTTTCCAATTTTGTTAAAAGCATTCTACTACTGTATTATTTCTGTTGTTTCTATATCCTTGATAAAGAAAGCTAGTTCATGTGTTATCACTGGAAGACTGGATTTTTGCAATGTATAGTGCAGACTGGATGGTTCAAATGAAACTGTTCTTATAGAAACTCTAATCATATCAGTTAAATTTTAGAATAGCACCACAAAAGGACATACAGTAGATACATTCTCAGCAATATTCAGAAGTCACATACTCTCTCACTTCAAGTCTAGATTAAATACGTCTCTCTGCAGGTGTTAGAATTATATTATTATTATTATTATTATAATTACTCACCTTGATATCTGAAGTAAGAAAAATGCTCATAAATTAATTGTTATTAGTAGCCTAAGCAAGTAAACGCTAAGCCTTCAAACACCAGCATATTAGTAAAAAACCCACACAAATGCAACAGGAGATATTTGCAAAACAGTGAATTTATGAGTGTTTAGTTAAACACATTGAGTAATTGTGTCTGTTTATTTTAGGTGAGAAACTGTTAACAGATAAATACACAATTATAAAATATAAAGGCAGGCAAGATTCAGAATATATACTGAATGTAACAGGAAAGGCAGTATTGGTGAACACTGTTATATGCATTTCATCTTCATTAATAACAGTCTTTCTTAAAAACAGTTCTTTATAATAACTCTGATTCTTATTTGATAAACAACCATTGTAATTAACCAATTCTTGTTACAAATCTTTTTAAATCTAATATTGTCTTGTCTACATCTGTATGGGCATACATCAGTAAATTACAACAGTAAATAGCAAGAAAAGAACAAAAAACAAAACGCATTATAAAAGCAAAAATGGAAATATGGCTTTTATGCATTATAAAAGATATCATTTTGATAGAAATGCCAGTAGACCATATTATCACGTAAGCAAACATTGACACTGCAAAAACATTAACAGGAGATACTATTTGTAACATTTCAAAGCTTATTTACTCTTTTATTTAGAAAATGATATGTTTTCTCTGAATTGTTTCAACGCAAAGTTAATCATTGCACCGCTGGTCCAAATTGCCACAAAAAAAGAAAAACTGAAAAAGTACAAATGTTGAAAATCTTACAAACACTGTTTAGCCCCTGCCATGATCACAAGCTTTCAAAACACACACTGCTCATCTAATCCAGCTAGTACTGAAGAAAAATAATATAGATCTATTTGAAGACATTAAAAAGGATTTGTATAGGCTGCATGTTATCCAAATACAACAAAACAATAAAGCTGGTCTGGCAATTCTCAAAAAAGTGACAGAAATAAACAAAACACTTTTAAAATAGACATCCTGATATATAGTTCACTTTTTACTCATTGCATATCATTAATTACTTTTCTCAAGCTCTCAATGTCATTGATTAGTCTCTGATGCGGCTCACTGTTCCTGTCCATCCTCTCTGAGCTCTGACGGCAGGAACTTGTACTGTTGCTGTCGGATCATGGCCAGCTTCTTCCTGGCTTCCTCCAGCTCTCTCTCCTTCCTGAGCATCTCTTCCTGAGCAGCGATGATCTGAGGACACACACATACAGATGAAAATCCACAAATCATGGAAGAGAATTTATAAAGAAATAAGACAGATGTAAATGCACAGTAAATGTAATACATATAAGTAGTAAATATAAGAGATATTTTATTTGTTGAGCTTCAATGTTTAATAAACCCTTAAATTATATAGAAATATGTTTCTATATGCATCCACAAAATAGCTAGGTCACAAAGTCAGATTGAATAAAAGTGTTACAAATGAATTGGTTGATTAGAGTAATTAAGAAATGGATATTAAAAAAGTTACATGGTAACAGCTTTAATTCCCTAAATGAATAATGTCAATAGTTGTGCTGGAAATGCTCTAATATGCATCTAAATGTGCTAGTGACTGGTAACTGATATTCTGCTCTTTACCTGAGCAATACCGCCCACCATCTTGCTCTTCACCATCACAGCCTGATCATCTTGGGCCTCAAACACAGCCTTCTGTGCTGCCTTCACCAGGTTATCTGATGCCCTCTTGACAGCATTACCTGCAGCCTAAAGAAAAAAAAAACAAAAAAACATGTCAGAGTACTTTACACAGCATTCAACAAACCCAATATCAGCTTACAAGTACAAATTCTGTGCTGTAGGCAGGCCGAGAAACTGAATCTCATCAAAATTTCCTAAACATTACCGCCATTGATTATATATGAGATACTGCAGCAATGCCATGGTCACAATGCTGATTCCTACTATTAAAGTATTCTTTTATTGTTAGTCTTGTTGTTCAGAATGGTGCATTTACATGTGCACTGTATTCATACATTTAAATTTTGTATTTGCTGCTACAAGTACACCTACAGGTACAACTACTTAATTTGGGTCTACAAGTACACTACAAATACAACTACTTTAATTTGTGGTTACGCCCATTTTAATATGTGGCTACAAGTACATTATAAATACAACTATTTTAATTTGGTCTGCAAGTACACTACCAGTACAAAATCTTTAAGTTGTGGCTACAAGTACATCACAAAAGCAACTATAATTGTGTGGCTACAAGTACACTACAGGTACAACAACTTTAATTTGTGGCTACAAGTACATATATTTCTGCCTGCAAGTGCACTACAAATACAAAATATTTAAATTGTGGCTACAAGTACACTGTAAATACAGCTTTAATTTTGTGGCTACAAGTACGTTACAAATACAATTAAAATGTTTTGCCAGAAGTACAAATATAAGCACACACCCACTTATCAGAAAAATCTAATCATCATACTTGCTAGATCAACTACTTTATTATGTGGCTACAAGTACAATTACCAGTCGGTGCAAACCTGTGGAACCTTTAGAATATCCTTGAAACTACTAGCAAAATATTACGAATGAGCCTTTTTAAAAACATAGATGCAAACATATAAACAAAATGGACATTATAAAAAAAAATTATCACGACAGCTATGTGTGAAACTAGTAAAGTAAAATTTAATACAGAGGTTTGAAGTCAAGGAGTTAGGAAGGAAGGTTCTGTATGTGTCTGGATTCTAGGGACGGCTTTATAAGGAAATGCAGCTGTGGAGAGGGCAGCCTCAACCAAACACATCTCCGGCGATCCTCTGGCAAACGTTCCAGGAATATTTTTTTTCTTTTTTATGCCTTTTGAGGCATTGTGCAGGCCTAAAGGTGTGATTTAGGGTTGAGTGTGTTCAGCTGTCAAGAGTATGATTTATTTCTGTAAGAGGAAGGACTGGCCTGCAATTTTTAAACAAACCAGCATAGCCAAAACATTCTGCACTGCTGCTACAGAAGACAATTTACATTACTGAGCACAGTTCTATTGAGGCAATTCGGTTCACGTCAGTTAACCAAATATGTTTTTTTTTGTGCTGATAAGACGATTTTTCTCATGAAAATTTAACTGACACCAGTTTAATCTTCAGACGGCACCTTTAATTCATATATTAAAATATCAGTCAAAATATCTGATATCTGCCTTAGTTAACGACAGAATTTCACATTTTACAAATTTCTCGATCCCTTTATCACTACCTATAATTATTAATTTGCATTCATATTTATATTTAATTAGTGCACAGAAATTATGCAACTATGTTCAATATCTTGCTTATCAGAATTTTGTTATTATTATTATTATTATTATGTCTCAAAGCTTGATAAACAGGAACAGTAAATTGATATTATAAATGTAATTCATTCCTGAGACTGAGGACCATATGAAATTCAGAAGCCGGCTCTCCACAGCACTTCATCAGCACTGCTGTTATCACAAGCACTCATCAGAGCACATTACGCATCAGACAGCTGGAGTGTGTAAGACAAGATGATGGAACCACATCTATTCCTGCTCCAGCATTACATTCATCTCACGGCTACAAGGCTAAAAAACACAGCTAAACTAAACATGGGGATTTACCAGACTCTAGGACAGGAGCATAGGAGACTGCAAAATGGAAAATGGCAATGGATACTAAATATATATATATATATATATATATATATATATATATATGTGTGTCTGAATGTCACTGCATGACAAAATAGCACATAGCATCAGCTTACTAATCATTTTACAGATTTGCTCAGAAGCAGTTTTTATGAGTGAAAATGTAATATGGTGTCTATCGTGCCTGAAAGGTAAAGTGGTGATCTCAGAGTTATTAGGTTTTAAATTTAAACCTCAGCCTTCACCCTGTGCAGGATGACAGCTGTTTCTGGAGGCTGGAGGGGTGCAGTGGGTTTCACTGTCACTGAATATTTAAAGGCTTTGTTGAGAGGCGGGCACGCAACAACTAACTCCTTGTTGTTTATTTGTGTCAGACCAGTTAGGATGTTAGGATGTTTATGGTTAGGGTCTCTCTGCGTCTGTTCTGTTCAGCAGGTGGCTGAAACAGCATGTTGAAACTTTTTGTGTTCAGAATTTGCAAAACGTATATAATGAGCGATTACATCATGAAATCATTAACCAGACCGGTGTTTTAAATTATCTCGAATGACTATGGTACACTTTTAATAAGTGCTTATTTTTGGATGATTGTAGCCTGGTCCGGTCATCACCTCGTTGCACCTGTGGAGCAACACATACCTGTGCCAAAAGACATATGTTATGTTAACATGTTATGTTATGTTATGATAAATCAGGATTTTTGTGCAGATTGAAAGGTAGAATATATACCAATGAAAAACCATTTTATTGAGAGTTTAGCTGCATCAAAATAGTATATTTGTGCACAGAGAGCCAAATTAAACATAATGATAAATAATAAATGTATATTTTGCATGTTCAGAAGAAGTGAGCTGCCCTGTAGTGTGACAATGTAAACAGGTTTGTCTCTAAGTCTCAATGCAAATAAAGTGATGGGAACCTGGTAATTCTAGGTTTTATTTTTATGTGTAATAGACATGAACAAGTTCTTCAACATCTATGATCTTTAAAACATGTCTAATCTTCATGCTCTATATTAACAATAAACATATTGGATAAAGCATCCATATCTGTCCATACTCATGTCAATGACAGTATTAAAACTTGAAAATGATTATTTTTAAGGTACATTTAGAACAGATAAAAATGTGTGATTAAATTGCAATCAATCGCAAGTTAATTAATGATAATCATGCTTTCACAATTAATAATCATAATTAAAAGTGTGCATACTGTGCCTATTTATTATGCGTCTCAATTTCAAATGTGACATTCAGATGGTAGGGGCATAATTTGGCGGAAAGAACATGAAAGCATGACTCCATCCTGCCTCGTCTCAACAGTTCAGGCTGGTGGTGTAATGGTGTGGGAGATATTTTCTTGGCACACTTTAGGACCCTTAGGACCAACAGAGCATTGTTTAAACACCACAGCCTTCTTAAATATTATTGACCATGTCAGTCCCTTAATAGCTACAGTGAACCTATCGTCTGATGGCTACTTCCAGCAGAATAATGCACCATTTTGTAATAATAGCACCATGACATACTGTTTGAGTGGGAAAACATGCTTACTTCCTATATTTAAAATGTTTCTGTGCTAAAATATAAATATATACTTACATTGAGTTTTTATTTGATTCTTATTTTTTTGGATATATTCTTGATTCTGATTGGAATCAATCTGACATCCACCATTACTATTATACGTATGTTTTTACCTAATACAAGACACTTTCAAAACATGTAAGTCACACCAACACACTCACTGACCTGCAGTCTCTTCATGGTCTGGGAGTCCTGGTCAGCCTTGACCTTACAGGCCACCAGCAGCTGAGCGGTGGATGCTGCCACTTGTTTGGCTGAAGAAATGAGTTTCTCCTCACTGGCATGACCCTGAACCGCAGAGTTAGCTGCTTCACACAGGTTGTTGGTAGCTGCAGCCACCATACGCGCCTAGAGTCAATAAAGTCATGGACAAAATATGTTAAAAACCCACCTCATCGCAACTACTTAATGTATCTGAAATCTCTGCATCTAAAAATATCCAAAGAAACTGAGAAAAAAATTAAAGTGCTAGTTCACATTCTGCCATCCTCTACATGGTTTCAAACCAGTATGATTGACTTTCTTGTGCAGAACATGAAAGAAAATATTCTGAAACCTCTTAGGGCTTTCGTGTCCACATATCAAAAGTCAATAAAGACCAAAGATGTTTTGGACTTCACTGACTTTGGACAAAAATAATCAAAACATTCTTCAAAATATCTTCATTTGTGTTATAATGATATGAGAGGATGATACGGCTAAATTATGACAGAATTTTCATTTTTCAGTCAACTACACTTTAAGCTCAAAAGCTGTTTTAGCTCTACTTGTGGCAGTGACCTACAGCAGAAATAAGACCCTGTGACCACTGTCCATCATCCACCGCATTTGCTGGGATCGCCCCGACCTGACAGAGAGAGAGGATTACATTACTGACTGAGCAAGGCAAAACAAAGTGCATGAATTCTGGGCATTCTGTATAAAGTACGTTTATCAAGGCACGTCCATACCTTCCCTTGAGCCACCAGCTCTCTCTGAGCAGCAGATGCAGCTTTGACCAGAGCGCTTGTGGCTGCAGCGATGGATTTGGCTGCTTCCAGAATCTGTTCCTCGAAGTTTAGACTCTCATCAGCTTCCTGTTGATCAAAACAGAGCAAACATTCATTTCCACCACCGGCTGAACATCGTGACTGATCTTAAAGGTTTTTTGCATGCGTATGAATACATTGCCACAATGGCTTTTCATTCCACTATAGATGAAGGTGATGATGGAGGTGAATTCATGCTACATTCATAATTCATATCATTTGTGTTACCTTAAATCCAAATCCAAACTGGGCAATGCAAACAGGAGTAGTTACACAAATGTGACACAAAAAGCTTCAGATTATATGAGCACTGACTGGGATTTTCCAAGCTGAATGTAAAATGTCAAGTACTATAGCGTGTCAGTTAAGCTGCTACTAAGGGGGTGGGGGTAAATGTTTCCTCACCTTGGGTTTGGCCCGGGGTTTGAGCTGCTCTAGTTTCTTGGCAGCAGCTTCAATGGCAGCTGCGGCTCCCAGCAGCTCATTTTCAGCGATGACGGTCGGGTCCTCAGGGTCCACCCACTCTGTACCTAAAGAAAACATTGTAACCAATCAAACTCATGTGTAAGATTGTGCTGTGCACCTGTAATAAAAAAACACTGCTATATCTTAGTCTCCCTCCATTCTCCTCCTCTGATTTAAACACTTTCTACGATCTTTGGATTTTGGATCATCTGTGGTTCTTTTTATGAATCCTAAGGTTCTGACTGGTGTGAGAATTCTACAAAATATTCTACAATATTTTTTCTACAATATGCTTTTCTTTGCTTTTTGAAATTCATCAACACATATTACTTATATATTAGTATATAAAAAAGATTATATACTACAGTTCAAAAGTTTAAGGTCAGTAATATTATTTTAGTGATTTGAAGAAAAAAAAAAAAAACAAGTTCACAACAGCTGCATTTATTTGACCAAAAACAGTAATTTTACGTAATAAAAGATTTGCATAATATATAATATATACAGTACACACACATATTATGTAAACAAAAGCTTTTATTTCAGACGCAATTAATCACGATTAACAGTACTATATTAAATATATTTTTGCACTCATAAAGACTAGATGTGTAGAGAGACCTTAATTTTATAATACTATTTTTTTTCTTTTACACAATTGACTACTATGAATCATTTTTTTTTAACTCCTCTCTCTCTCTCTCTCTCTCTCACACACACACACTCTCTTCTCTCTCTTAGATTCTCCTAGTCTCTCATCATGTGTTAAATGAGGGTCTGGGTATTATCACCCCGAGCTCTGAGATCACTTTCAGTGATGGGTTGCAGGGATTATCCTGATAAATCCTGCTTGGATTCCCTGCTCATGATGCAGAACTGGAAGAGGATACTTGACCTGATGGAGAGGACAAGAGGGCAAGAAGTACAAGACAAGCCCTAGATCTAAAGCCCTGCAGCCAGAAGATAATCCACTGAATGCTGGATGGCCAGAGCAGAGTGTGTTCTGAGAAACATGACACACACACACACAGGGTGCAGTCGTACCTTTCATGGCCTCTGCAGCCTGTATAAGCTCCGTCACTGAACCAGCAACACGTTTGGAATAGTTCGCCAGCTGCTGTTTAAGGTCATGACTTGGTTTCTGAATAATCTGTGGGTAGAGATCACATGATTTTAATTATATGAGAACATTAAAACATCCTAAATAACAGATTGATAAAATCAATCCGATGACACATTCAACTCCTCACAAAATGATCGTTGCTGTTAAGACACTCATGCGGTCAACTAGAAGACACCAATCTAGAGGAATGTGTGTGTCCTCAGTGTGTCCTCCAGGGTGGTGCTGGTGACCGTGGAACAGGTGCGTGGCATTAGCAGAGCTGTTCGTTTGGAACAGGCGGCTAAGAAAAGACTTGGCCATGAGCAAGAATGCTGGGAATGACACAGACAATACCAGAAACACACACACCCACAGACAAACATATGCTGCCTGTCTATACAAGCCCTACAAAAGCACAAAAGACAGTCCGCCTCTCTTTTCAGAGTTTCTATGTTTTGAGCAATGCATTTCACAAACTGTTCCAGTCGTGACGGTTTTGTTTTGAGACAGTGGTGGATTCCTCTTTAAATGACTATATTTAGAATGAATAGATGTTCAGTAAATGATCAATGGAATACCATTGTGACCAATATGATGCTCACTGACAGATTAGTATTTTATACTGGTGTTATTCCACTTGCTTCTCCTGTATACTTTGTATTGTTTTTTACTCTTGTGATGTGATTTAAAGGGATATTTGTTTTCACAAGTTAGAGAAAAGAGACTGTCTCCATTTAAAGTTTTATTTTTTTTTTAATAACGTTTTTGCTGCACTTGTAAGGATGTTAGCACAATCTAACAACATGACTATGAGAGCCTTGTCTCTTTCTGAATATTACATAAAACTGACAATTCATTCTCCTTTGGCCTCCCACCCGATTAGAGCACACGCACACACACTCAGCGCAATCCAAAGGAAAATACTCATTCGTGATGGCACTGCAAACCATGTTAAATGCTTCTGCAAACCATTCGATCACAACATTTCATTCAGTATCTGTAAACTTAAACAATTATGAACCTTTAAAACAAAGCATTCCGGCTAATCAAGATGCTATTAATACTGTATGTCTCAGAATGCATCCAAATGTCACTCTCTTCAAAAGTACCATTATAATGAAATTATAACAGTTATTACATTCATCAATTTTACCAGTGGTTTTACTTCCAGACAAACTAACAAAATTTAAATAAAACATTTAATCAGTCAAAATGGTGCAAAAGTAAATAAATAAATAAAAATCAGACAAGGATAAATACAGATCTGCAACCCACCAGTTGAGAAGTACTGCGGCACACACCTTATGTAATTGTTAAGAGGTTGTGCTGTTCAGCACACACAGAACACACACATTCACATGCACAATCTGTCACCTTTAACTCACCGGCTATCACAGCGAACCCACACATACGCATCAGAGAAAACAGAAAATACATAAAGGTAAACTACAAAACTTCACAGACCTGCATTTAAAAATGACAATCTCAACATCCCACATTTGACAACTCAGATGTTCTTTACAAACTCTACCTGTTATATTTTAGCATATTTTAACTACCCTTTAATACATTTTAGACAAAAAATTCATTCACTGACGCACTGAGTGACAAACATACCCTGAGTTTGTCAAATATGTGACATTTCTGCGTGCCCCAAAAATAACAGGACCAAATGCTGCAAAAGTTATTTCACACAGCTTTAAGCCTAATGACCCCACTAAAGGAACTCTAAAGAAGAGTGTGTGTGTGTGTGTGTAACGGGGTGGACACTCACCACTAGCACGTGCTCCAGCAGGCCCAGGTATCCTGTGGCACACTCAGAGCCGAAGCGCAGCGCTCGAGCCTGAACGTCTTGCTTCACCTCTGGGTGGAACGCCGCTTGCTAAACAACACACAGCACAATTTTAATTCAGTTTCTGTCTGTCTCTTCAGTTTAACAGAAACACATAGACACTAGAAGTCAAAGTTTGAGCACTTATTCTGTATGACTACTTTCCATATTTTTTATTTAATTAGTCACTCAATAAACGAAATTTAAATGATTTTTTATGCTTTTAAAAAAATGAATGAAATAGAAATGAACATATAACAATGTAATTTTTTATCAATTGCATCATTTTACAAACTAGATTTCAATCTGTTGGATTATTCTAAAAATAATGCATTTTGCTTTAATGAAGCTTAATTGAATTGAAGTTCTACAAGACCGCATGCATTTTAAAGGATTAAGGAATTTATTTTTCTCTTCATATATAACCCATTATATGCATATGCAGTCATTCATATCACCGTGTGTAAGAATGGTCTCACCTTGCAGGAGTGCAGCATGTCAGCTATGGCTCGTCTGCTCAGGTTAGCAGTGGCGATCACATCCTCTTGACGGCACGAGTTTCCAGCAGCTACTGCTTTCGCCGTGGCCAGCGTGATGCCTTTGGTCATGCGGATGAACTCCTCTGGAGTGGCGGTCTTTGGAGGAGGATCTGCACTGCTGAACACCTGAACACCAGTAAGACATATGCTTATATGAATTATACGTATTAGGTTTTTTTTGTCAAGGTTTCCCTTGCTCTTCTTCATCCAGCGGACTTTATATCTAATAATATACTTTTTCACTGTAATATAGTCCTTTAATTGGCTGTGCATATTTACAGCACAGTTCAGAGTGTGTGTGCGTGTCTCTTACAGCCAGCTCTTGTTTGATGTGCTCTATGGTGGCCTCTAGTGCTCGTGTGCCTTTAGTGGCCTCGTCCTCCACGGCTTTCACCGTCTTCAGTAGAGACGTCACATTTGTCACCATCACCTGATTCCACAGAAACATCACACACATGACTTTGGAGACTTTTTGAAAATCAGCTTTCATGCAGTGTTTAACACAGCTGTAATAGAATGAAAACAAAACATCCTGCAAAGTTTTAACTTGAAGTCTATCTCTGAATCACTGAAACAAGTCATTTTTTAAACTAACCCCAAGCTGTTTCATTTGTCTTTACCACTAGGTGCCACTTTTGGAGCATTAAAAAAAAGCAGTAACACTGCAACACTGTGCTCACAGATTCTGGTCACACAAAGGAAGGATTTGAAAAAATGAATTGTATATAATAATAAATGCATATGAAAGTGAAAGTGTTTTTTGACTTTGCATGCATGTCAACCTGTTGTTGGGTACTCCGAAAACCAAAATATGAACCTTTCATAACTCATAACAGGGGAACTTTAACATACTCGATCAAAGAATAATAATATATAAACGCAATACAGAAATGCTGATAATATTTAACACTAACCAGTATTTTAAATTGGCACAAAAAAAGACCTGCCTAGTAAGCCAAATTAAACTAATTTATTAAAAATAAAACAAATAAAAATTATCCAAATAATGATCAAATCTGGTTATGGTATGCATCATTAGTAGACAAATGGGATATATAAACAATAAAAGAATATACAATAACATATAAACTTTTTAAAACACAATCTACAGACAGTGTCTTTAGAAAACATAATAGCTAAATAAAAAGTAGAATTGATAAATTAATAATTACCAGAAAAATAACCATGAATTTATTGTAATTGTGAATATATATCCCATATGCCTCAAATATAATTTTAAAAATAAAATGATTCTAATGAAAATCCTTCAGGAAATAATCTATTTCTCTAGTGTGTGTGTGTAAGTATTCCAAGTAAGCATTATTTCAGTTTTTTTATACTAGTATAGTATATATTCATATTTTGAGTTAGTTTTCATTGTAATATTAGTTTTAATAATTATATTGTTTTTGAAGTTTACGTTTTTTAAATATAAGCTTTTTATTTATCTAAAATTGATATTTTTTTATTTTAATTTGATTTATATTACTGAATACATTTGTGCAGGTTTAGCTTTAGGTAATGATGACACCTTAAATCTGACTCGAGATCATTAGCAGTTCTTCACTTTGTAGGTCAAATGGTCTGACTCCTAATTTCAGGTCACCTAATATTTTCTGGCAGCGCATAATAATCAGAGCTGTCATTTTGATTTAGATCAGTTATTAAAGGCCCCAGGCCTCAGACTGGATGTGTGGATGAATGAGATGATCCTGCTCTGTGTGTTTTTACCTTAGCAGAGTTCTTGAGCTGTAACATGGCGGGATCATCGTGAGGTTTTCCGGCTGCAGCCTTTGTGGCGCTGATCAGGTCACCGAGAGCCTTAGCCACATCCTTCACCGCATTGATCAGAACCACCTGAGATATGACAACAAACACATACAGCATTATAAAACAACATATGCATCAACATCATGACCTAACATGCTGCCTACATAGACAGATGCATCACTGAACCACACACATGGGCATAATCTCACGCCTCCATAAGAGAAAATATATGTAGCCATGAGTGAAATGTATTAGTACAAGAACTGTACTTTAAAAGCAAAAAAGTTATGTATCAGTCACATGAAAGCACATCCAGACTAGCAATAAGAAGTTCAAAAATCACAAGAATAACTGCAGTTTGGACACACAGACCTCATTAAAATTCACTCTAAAACAGCTGCTGTATTTGGAAAGTGAAAATACAGAGCTTACAAATACAGTAGGTTGAAGATAACGCTTTTATAACGTTCACCAACTTGAAAGGAGACTGAAGTGTAATTAAACCTTGACTTGATGGCAGAACTTTCTTGAACAATACAGCTATAACAAGCTTTGAGAATATGCCATGAATTATTAAGTGTTGCCATAGGAACAGCAGAAACCCAAGAATTGTTGCCTAGCAGTGGGGACACACACAGACACCAATGGACACGTATACACACAGACACACTAGTGCACGCACATGAACACACACACACACCCACACACACACACGTTCTGACAGCAGGTCAGCTGTGTTCGGTGTAAAGAGTTCCTATTTCTTGCTTGAAAGTGGACAGGATGGGAAGTGGGTGTCAGTACCTGTGTCTCAGGGTCTTCAGCTCCCAGACTGGCTGCTCCCAGTTTGACCACATCAGCCAGTTTAGTGATGGTGTTAACAGACGACTGCGCAGCCTGAGCTAGTTTTTCCTGACTCGCTCCTGCTCCAGACACCAGTAGCTTCGTGTCCTCCACCAGAACTTTAGCCGTCTTCAGGATGTGCTCTCTGACAATCCACAGGAAACACAAAACACTTAATATCACAATTCCTTAATGATGAAACATATTTACATCAACGGATAAACACACACAATTTGCTAATGAGTGATGAAGCTGATTTATTTATTTATTTATTTTTAACTTAAATTGACAATGTGGTAAAACATGGGCTAAAATAAAATATTACAAACAAGCCAGATTTGAATTTGGTTTACTAGGAACTTAACTGGTTTAATATGGTTTCTTGTGAGTCTAATAAGTAAGATGTGGTCTGAAGTATTTAATATGGTCTATTTGAAATTAGATTCTGAAGATTTTAAAACAGTTTCATACTATGAACTTTATCTGTCTACTTCAATTTGATGTTATAACAGCATAAATATCACAAATGTGACCCTGTAACACAAAACAAGCTGTAAGTAACAAGGGCACAACAATCCCAATTTCAAAAAATTAACCTTTATAACTGGTTTTGTGGTCCAGGGTCACATATTTGGACTGGAATCAGCTGAAGTAGCTTAATAAACAGCAAAGCAAGGTGTTTTGTGACCCCTTAAAAAACCTTTTCATGGTCACTTAGATGTTCACTGGGCAATCTGGGAGCTGTAGTTTTGATGGAGGGAATACCTGTGGTCTGCAAAGGTCTCTGCATTCTCTCGGTTGAGAGTGCCTGCGGTGGCAAACATGATGGTGGTGTCCAGATCAGCAATGATGCCAGAAACAGCACTGGCAGCAGTAATGCAGGCTTGAGTGCCACGATTGCCCGCCTGAAGAGCCGCCAACACGTGAGACACCTGAGAGACAGGAAGAGCAAAGACATTAGGTGTCTGACGAAGACTGAAATGACAGCCATATATCCAATAAGAGAAGAACTACTGTGAACCTTCTCTGAGACTTTCCGAGCACTGTCGATGAGCTCTTTCTTGGTGTAGGAGTCGTTTGGACTGCATTGCAGTGCTCCTGCTTTACTGACCAGACCAGTGCAGCTGTAGCCCAGCTCTGTCACCTGCTTCCTGATGTGAGAGCCGATCTAAAGAACACAACACTTAACTGTTAAAGTATTCCTTATACTTCCTTAGTCCTTATACTAAAGTGTTGCTGAATTTATATACAGTGGGTACAGAAAATATTCAGACCCCCTTAAATGTTTCACTCTTTGTTATATTGCAGTCATTTGCTAAAATCATTTAAGTTCATTTTTTCCCTTATTAATGTACACACAGCACCCCATATTGACAGAAAAACACTTTGAAATATCAAAACCGAAATATCACATGGTCCTACATAGGGGTGGCAAAAAAACTAACCGTTCGGTACCCTTGTCTCGGTTCGGTGCATGCGTCGCACCGTTCGATGGTTCATGACATGTAGACTCGTGCCCCATATGTGACGCCAGTGTGTTTCCCGTTCGCACAAAAGAATTGAGGTGTCTACGGTGTGGAGTGAGTGCTGCAGGTCACAATACTGTACGTGTAGAAATGGCAAGTGGAAGAGAAAAGGAAGGCTGCCCGGAGTTGGAGGACGCGCCAGTATCATATAAATCTGGTGTGTGGGAATATTTTGGATTTCATGTTACCTATTAGAGGATGGATACAGTTCGGACAGTTATTTAGAAAAGATGCTTGGGTTCGGTCACATCAGCGTGAATGTGCGTCTGTTATAACGGCACTTTTTGCCCCATGTGCGCTGATGCTCACATCTGTTGACATTTCTGAATGCATTCCTACAGTTGCTTAATAAAAGCATGCTTTCCACACAAAAAAAGTGCATGTGTCATTAGTAAGAAAAAAAAAACCAGTTACAGCTCTGTCGGACCCAAAGAAGAACCCAAAGATCACTGTGGCTAAGCTCCAGGGATGCAGTTTGGAGACAGGAGAAAGTTGTTTAAAGTCAACCATCACTGAGCCCTCCACCAGTCAGGGCTTTATGGCAAAGTGGCCCGACAAAAGCCTCTCTTCAGTGCAAGACACTAGAAAGCCTGCATGGAGTTTGCTAAAAAACACCTGAAGGACTCCAAGATGTTGAGAAATAAGATTCTCTGGTCTGATGAGACCAAGATCAGGCAAAACCTGGCACTGCTCATCATCTGTCCAATACAGTCCCAACAGTGAAGCATGGTGGTGGCATCATGTTGGGGGGTTTTTCAGCTGCAGAGACAGGACGACTGGTTGCAATTCGAGGGAAAGATGAATGCGGCCAAGAACAGGGATATCCTGGATGAAAACCTTCTCCAAAGTGCTCAGGACCGCAGACTGTGCCGAAGGTTTACCATACAATAAGACAATGACCCTAAGCACACAGCTAAAATAACAAGGAGTGGCTTCACAAATGACTGCAATATAATACAAAGTTAAAATTTTAAGGGGGGTCTCAATACTTTCTGTACCCACTGTATATATATATATAGATCACAAAACATTTTATGGTTAATGTTTTTTTTTTTATAGGAATACAAACATTTAGAATGAATATTCAATAAGACCAGTAACATGTAGAAACAGTAAATAAAGACACTTTCATATATATTATGGCCATAAAATCAACAGAAAAGGAAACCATATGTCACAATACCTCGTCATTCTCGGCAGTCATGGCTGCACATCTGGCCTCAGACGCCAGGTCACCGAACTCTGTGGTCAGCTCATTGGCCAAACCACCCAGCTCATCAGGGTTGGTGTTGGATTTGGTAACCTGGCAACACAGCATTTTAAAACGCAATGTCAGTCTTTACCTCTATATAAATACTGCATAATTCTCCCTTCTACTATATGGAACCATAAGATCAAAAATAAATGAAAAATATATTCAAGGCGAGCACAGTGATAATGCCTAGGTGTGACTGTTGGAAAAATGTATATAATACCTTAAGAATAAAAATGCACTTTTATAGTTTTTACCATTGAATTACAATCAATCTTTTTATCTTTGTGAAGCTATTTTGACACAATGTGTAATACATAAAGCACTATAGAAATAAAGCTAACTTGCATGAATAAGTTTCCGGCTGTGTAACAGAATGAAGGCATGACTATTAAGTGTCCAATCAGGAGCCAAGCTGATTAACAACCCACCAGTGTCTTTCAGCAAAGTCATGTGTCAAACATAATTAATAATTAATGAGAACAGCTTAACCAGCTTTTAATGAATATCAAAATATATTTTCATGTTTATTCATATTTGAACACTAAAAAGTATAGTTGATTGTTAAACACTGTATAATGTATAATACATTACAATATACTTTATCAGATGTTCTTAAGGTGATTACTCAAATATGCTTATTTGTCAGCTACCCATATATGGTATTTTGCCCACCAGCCACAGTGGCTTTTCTCACAATTCCTAATTCTACAGTCATTCAGACTGTTCCAACGCTAATTTTTACCATCTCTTGAACGGTGACAGCGATAGCTTTGGCCGTCTTCACCATCGTGGTCTGATAATCCACAAACGTTCCTTCAGGTTCGATTCCAGGCCCGTCTTCCATCTTATTGATGGCTTGAGTGATGGAGTTGACCATGCCGCCCACCGCTCCTGCAGCGCTCGCTGCCTCTGCCAGAGTCGCAGCCAGATCATCCACCGCCTCCTTCATCATCTGAACAGACTCCTCTAGAGCCTCCTGCGTGTGAGCCGCCTGAGGACACACACACACACACATGAACACAGAGTACTGTGAGACTGAGCTCTACAGCAGATCTCCAACAGATACACCACCACTTATAATTTTGGATCAAATCTTTTTTTAACGCAGTCTCTTATGCTCATCAAGGCGTTCTATTGGTCTCCTATTTTAATAAACTATTTCAATACTCTAAAATAAAATGTATTTTTTGTGATGAAGCGCTGAAATTTCTGCATCATTACTCCAGTCTTCAGAGTCACATGATTCTTTAGAAATTACTTATTACTGCTACTGAATATTCTTTTGCAATCTGTGATAATTTGATGATTAAAACGTTAAAAAGTACAGCATTCACTCAGAACAGAAATCTTTTCTAACAATATGCTACTATCACTTTTAATCCATTGAACACATCCTTGCTAAATAAAACTTTTTTTCCCCCCAAACAAACAATCCCATCCCAAAAAACATTAAGCAGCAAAAACATCAGCATATCAGAATGATTTTTTAAGGATCACGTGACACTGAAGACTGGAGTAATGCAGTGATGCTGAACATTCAGCCCCACAGGAATAAATTAAATTTTAATTGCCATTTTTAATTTCAATATTTCTGTATTTTTTAGCCTTGAGCAGAAAAAAAAACTTCTTTAAAAAAACCCATACTGATACCAAGCCTTCTCAGTGTTTAATTAATCAATCACTTTTATTTATATAGCGCTTTTAAAAGTACAGACTGAAGCACAGCACTGAACATTATCAAATAGGAGAATAACTCCTATTTATTATACTAATCATGAAAATGACAATAATCTAGCTGCTGTGTCTGGCTGCTGGCGTCTTACCTTGTGGTTTCCTCCAGCCTCTTTGGCCGTGTAGAGCATCTGTAGGGCAGACTCAGCCAGAGTCTTGGTTTGATCTAGAACACTCATCTGCTGCTGGCTGTTCAGGATCTTCGACGCTGTACCGATGGCAGCCATGATGAGTGGCTCAAAGTAACTGACCATCTGAGACACCTGTGAGAAGCGGCACATTTTTAGCTTCCAATAAACACTGAGAACCGCCTAAACAGATTTAGAAAGGATTCAGACCTTGTGACCCAGCTGAGAGGCGTCAGAGCGGGCTGCGATTGCCACCGGTTCAATCAGGTTACTGATCTCATGAACAGAAGCCGCCATCTGCTCGTGAAGGGCCTGCAACACAATATTACAACAGCGTTGTATTACATTAACTCTGAACATGAAAGCTGCGTCCTCAGCTCTAAGGACATTGCTGTAGTTAATCATGACCGCTGTAAAGCTTCACCTCATGGGAGATGTCGTCTCTAGGCGTGAGCTGCTGACTGATTGCTGCCAGAGATGCCTTGTCCACCTCACGGATGCAGTTATTAAGAACTTCGATGGCGTCATCACACTCCCTCTGACCTGGAGCTTTCTCCCTGAAACCATTTACATGACAGTGCATCAATATTATACACGGAAAGTGCAATTTCATTCAAAAGTGAATCACATCTTGCAACTCTCACACTTATTCATCAACACTGAACTGACTCAAGATGCAGAACAAACTGATTTTAGCTGAATTGAACTTGTTTCAAAATTTATATGATATTCTATACAATATTCTACTGTCTTTTAGAGCACCTTTGAGTCTGAGTTTCCATGATTGATTCTGATATTCTCTTTTAATCTGCTAAATAAAGCTTGACTTGGCATAACTTGAAAACTGTTTCACAGGCAGTCTTGTTTCAGCTGGTTGTTGAATAAAGGTTATAAATTCTGTGAATACCTCATGTTGGTGATGAGTTTCTTGATGGAGTCAGACACTGTCCTGGAGTGTCCAGCCAGCACAGACCATTTGGGCGGGTCTTTGGGGTTGACAGCCAGTGAGCGGGCCATCTGGATAAGGCCTGTAGAGCTTTCCAGCATGGTCTTAGCGGCCGCTACGATGGGCTCCATCGCTGCCAGACCCTGCAGTCAAACTCAACTTGTAATCAAAGAACTTGTAAATTCCAGCATGGTCTAAACTGTTTTTTATTTTTTTTATTTTAGCCTGAAGTCTGGTTCTGTCAATTCTGCATTCATCTATTCAATTTGTATATTGACAGAAAAAAATGGAAGAGTGACCTTTTGGCTTCTAAAGTCTGAAAGAAATGAATATGCTCTAATACAGATGTGGTCAAAAGTGTACATACACTTGTAAAGAACATTCTTGAGTTTACTCTTGAGTCAACTCTAGAGTGATCGGAACAGATACTTCTTTGTCACAAAAAACATTCATGAAGTGTTAGCTGTAGAGATCAGAGTTGTAGAAATATTGGGAAACTCAAGACAGCCATGACATTTATGTTTTTTACAAGTGTATGTAAACGTTTGACCACAACTGTATGTATGTAACAGGGCAGAAAACTTTTTTGCTTTTGCATCATAATGACACTTTTTGTGCTGATTGGTTATCAGTAATCTTATAATTTTTTCTAAGTTGTTGCAAGTTAAGTTACAGGATTATTAAAGTAAACATACCTTCTTTGAATGTAAAATATAAGCAATAATTACGGTAACACTTTACAATAAGGTGTCACTTTTTAACATTAGTTGATGTAATAACTTATATGAGCAAACAATGAACAATACATTTATTATACTATCTGTTCATATTTGTTAACATTAATTCATAAAAATACTACTATTCCTTGTTAGTTCATGTTAGCTCACAGTGCATTAAATAATGTTAACAAAAACAATTTGGATTTTAATAATGCATTAGTAAATGCTGAAATTTGCATTAACGAAGACTAATAAACGTTGTAAAAGTACTGTTCATTCTTAGTTCATGGTAACTAATGTTGATAACTAATGTTAACTAATGAAGCTTATTGTAAAGTTTTAATAAGAAGCCTCTTCTGCTCTCTTAGCTGTATTTATTTGATCCAAAAATATTCTAATATACTGATAATAAATGCCTTTCCTGTCATTTTTTATCACTTTAATGCATCCTTTTAATAAAAGCATCAACGTTAGTATATTCTTGTGATATAATTTGGTACCTCTGGGCTGATCTGTGCAGGTACACTAGCAAACTCTGGATTTGAAGCAAAGGCAGTCAGGTTATCCACAGCCTCGATCAGCGGCCCAGTAGCTTCCTTACACTTCTGTCTGTTCTCCTGGTTAAAGGCCCCATCGAGAGCCTGACGTTACAGCACAAACACAGAGTTACATTCACCATAATAATACCAACACCGCTGATCAGAAATAAACACAACACTCACTTTGATGGACTTGACGAGGTTGGCGGTGCTGTTGGCCACCTCTTTGGCACTTTGGACGAACTGTCTCTTAGCAACTGGGTTGGATGTTTTGGAGGAGGCAAGTCGACAGGCGTTGCACAAGGCCGAAGTATGTTTGGCAACAATTGTGGCAGCAGAGAGGACCTTAAGAAAAGATGTAAATAAAACACAGAGTTATTTTGTCAGGCTATTTGTGATGACTTAAAGGAGTAGTTCACCCAAAAAGGAAAATTCTGTCATCATTTACTCACCCTCAAGTAGTTACAAACCTGTATGAATTTCTTTTTTCTGAACAGTGCAAAGGAAAATATTTAGAAAAAGCTTGTAACCAGGCTGTTTTGGTTACCAATGACTTCCAAAGTGCTTTTTTTCTTACTATGGAAGTCAATGGTGACCTATTGCTTCCTTTGTGATCAGCAGAACAAAGTAATCCATACTTGAGGGTAAGTAAATGATGACAGAATTTTCCTTTTTGGGTGAACTGTTCCTTTTATAACTATGTCAAATTGTTCACTTCACTTAAATTCTACTTGCATTAAAAGTGGGAAATTCTTGAAAAATCATCAAACAACCATAAGTGTAATTGTAAATAGTGTGTAAAAAGTTGTATAAACTATTCCGAAATACATTATAAGTAATCTACGATTAATACAATCTCCATACTTATATCTTGGCCGAGGTAAACAAGATCATAGGTATGTGTTCTCTCTTATCTAGAAAAGAATCACGCCGTTACCTGAGACTGGGTGCAGGACGGGTCCACTAGGTTCTGACAGGCCATCTGGATTGACTGTTTGGCTCTGGCAAACTGTGAGGGGTCCACAAGCCCTTTCTGCCCAGCGTGACTGTTCGGGTCAGACACACCCACCAGATACGCCCCCTGTGATTGACAACACTTAGACTATTACAAACAAATAGTTATCTTCTGTAGAAGTTCTTTATGGCTAAATTCAATTCATTCAAAATTTCTGAATTTTCATAAGTTTTTGATCTAAACCGAACAGAGCTGAATAATAATGATACGCTCTTGCTAATTTGAATTTTTGATCTTTGCATCATAGCTTCTGTTATTTGTGTTCAGTACTGTAAAGCTGCTTTGAAACAATCTGTTGTATAAAATTCTATAGAAATAAAGGCGTTTTGACTTAACATATTGCTTGATGTACACTTAAATAATATGGTACACCCCACACAATCTAAATATTTTGTTCAAATTTGATCAAAATCAATTAACCTTAGTAGAGAAAAACTGACTCAAGCACACACACAAATAAATAAATATAAGCTGCTGAGTGTTCTTGACTCAATTTGTAGAATGACACACAGGAAGCAGTTAAATATGACTCACTGGCCATCAAACAAATTATGAACTGTATTTGCACAAGGTTCGTGTGCCTGTAAATAATAAAAGCATGATGGTGTGTGAATAAACAGGCAGCAAAGGAGAGACCAGGAAGGCAAATGTGTTTGTCATTTTATTACGCTTCTGTAACTCCAGATGTTTAATGCATCGTAGCTCTGGTACATTTAATCACGCACCGCCTCTTCAGGTCGCCGAATTTAGCAGAGATGAGATTTACTCACACACGCACACACAAATTGCTTTTACCTGAGCGGCTGCTTCAGTGAGACCACACAGCGCTTTAGATGCTGAACTGACCGAGTCTCCAAATTCTGGCAAGTTACTGTTCTTGGCATTATGGGAAATGCCAGCCATGGCTTCACCTAAAACCTGCACACAACATCAACGTTACATCAATGGCAACTGGGTCAATATATGGATACATATATACTTTTCAGCCTTTTGATTATGAAGCTGATCTGTATCACACCTTTGAGTTCTCCATCACACTGTCAATGCAGTCAAAGTATCCCAAATCATTGACCGCTTCCGTGGGATTCTCCAGCATTCCTCCAACCGTCTGCGGAAGCACACACATCACATAAAACAGATGCAGCAAATTAATATTGCGTGGTATGTTCAGATTTTAGGATTTAGTTATAAATAGTGCTATCAAATGTTTCTGTGTATATGTGCGTGTACTATGTATATTTATCACGTATATATAAATACACACACAGCTTCATGTATATATTTCAGAAAAATGTTATGTTTATGTTAGGGCTGTCAAAAATAACGCGTTAACGGCGGTATTTAATATTTGTCGTTAATTACGTTCATTTTTTTAACGCATTTCACGCGTGCTCAGTGTGCCGTGGAATGTGGGACAACAATTACCTCGGAGTAACTGCATTTTGCATCAGCGACACGTGGGAAATGACGTCTTTTACGGTGACTATGTCAACAACTGATTATTAGTGTTATTTTGTGAAGGCTTGTAAACCGTTGGAAGACGACATCGGGACTGTCAGTGCACGCAACATTGCCGCAATTAGTCTTACACCCTATAAACAAATGAACTGTGACGCTCACATGCTGCAGAGAAGTGTCACAGTCTGTCAGTCTTGCTGACAGCGCCGTTGTGAATACTT
>JAUCMT010000002.1:4125791-4146030 GCA_032357475.1 Enteromius thamalakanensis
CAGGGCTCCCTTGTAAAAGAGATTTGATTATCTCAATGGGACATCACCTGGTAAAATAAAGGATAAATAAAAAAAAAATTAAGAGCTGTTTGTGTGTAAAACAGCTGCACAAATCTGGATAACTTTAGACTTTTTTAATGCAGATTTTAGTTATCTTACAATTCTGAAGAAACAAATATTAGACAAACAAAAATGAACTGAGTATGAAATGATTCAAGGACTTACTCTAGATTTATTTGTTTCATTATTGGAAGAATCTGTGTTTTTTTTTAATGAATCACATCACTGATAAAATCCTGAATGTAATGTTTTACATGACGCAGACAGCTGCATCAACACAGGAAAACCTCATACTGCCCACCATCGGATTATTGTCTATCACAATTCTTCTTAACCCATTTCTGCATCTCTTCAATCTCCATTTCCTCCTTGCCAGCTCTTCTTATCTCCCTGTTTTTTTAATCTGTTTGCTCTTCATGCTAAATCATTTGTGGGCAAGAGAACATCAGGACCAGAGGGTGTCTTTAGAGACGCCCTAATGATCTCATATTGATCTACACTGCAGGACAAAAGAGCCATGATGGACGTGCTTTTCAAACAAGCTTCTATCACCATTAATCTCCATGTTAACAGGTCAGAGAAATGCGCACTAGACAGTAATGACTGGAAATTACTGGAAAAGTCCTGAACTGCAAATACAACATAACACAATATATTAGTCTTTAAAAAAAACAGCATCATTATATTATCAGTAATATTTATAATTCCATTTCACCTCTTTCTTTTATAACTAGAAAAAGATCTTGACAATAAAGACGGCTCCATCTGGTCACACCTCCTAGAGATCAGACGTGAAGTGCAGTGACACAGGTCACAACCTCATGACCTTAATGGCTTTGAGCTTACAAGGGGAGGTATCGGGTAATAGCTTGTGTCAAAGGTCAAGCAGAGGTTAAAGACAGTTGGCTCGCACTAAAGCAGCACACAGCGCTCATCACTTCGGGGAGACTGTCTGATGTCCAATCATTCTAGCAGACAGGGTTACACCTAAATCAAGGGTCGGGTTTTAGATTACAGCTTAAAGATCTTCTTGTTAACATCATATATGCGGTTTTAAATCTGAAGGTGTCATATTCATCAAAAACTGTTAAATCATGTGTCACAATCATACTTACTTAGTGTTCTGATAGTACTCAATAATAATAAAGATTAAGTAATTTACACACAGTCTAAATCTTTTCAATAATTCAACTCTTTGTTACTAAGAATAATTTTCTGTACACAGTACTGCTATAAGTAATGAAAAAGTAATGCAGGGAACACTTTTTTCCATTTTTCTTCCCATTAACTGTTTTTCTTCCTTTCATTTATTCAATCAAAAATACAGTAAAATATACCATTGTGAAATATTACATTTTATAATTGCAATTTGAATACATAGTAAAGTGTCATTTATTCCTGAGACTGAATGTCTTCAGTGTCACATGATCCTTCAGAAATCATTGTAATATGCTGATTTACTTTTGAAGTTACATTTTTGATGATTATTAATATTAAAAAACAGTTTAATATGTTGTGGAAACTGTTATACAAGATTTTTTTTGTTCAGGATTTTTGATGAGTATCACTAATTTATAATGAATATCACTTTTTTGTAATTTTTTAAATGTCTCTGTCACTTCTCATCAATTCATTGTGTTCATGAAGTAACTTTGAAAGTAGTGTATTATTCTTTAAATTATGTGTTTGAGTAAATTATTTATCAGTCCTGTTCTTTAAAAGCTTAGCAAGAACACATCATACCTTCACAGGTGAATCGCTGAAGAGATCTTGTGTGTCTTTATCCAGGTTATCCTGATTCCAGGAGGCCAGATACATTCCACTGCTCTGAGGAACTAGGTCACGTGACAGACAGGAATCCTGTAAACACAGACAGAGGTACACCACACACTTAATACTGATCAACATTTAGAACCACCATCAGAAACTTCACAACGCAAAGTGCATGGACATTTATTGGACCTTTTATCAAAAGGTATATATACACACATTACTGCAGACTTGTTAGGTTTAGCATCTTGTGATTTTGTTACACCTGTAGTTTATTTTCTACAATTATTGTAGTCTCTGTGTCTAAACGAGTGCCACGTTACTAATTATGTAGATAAAATCATCCCCATAAACCTATTATATAATTTAAAAATATATATTTCTAAGTAACACAGCATAGTTTAATTGGGTAAAATCAAAGTATTGCCAGTTAAGCCACCACTAAATAATGTGATGTGAATCACCTGTGGCATTGGAATACTGATGAAGAGGTCATCTTCACTCATGTCCATGACGTCTGCCTCATGCTGTGACTCTCCAATCGCATGTTTAACAGGAGGTCTGTTTGCAGTTGCTGATTTATCCTAAAGAAATGACACACATATGTTAGCATCTAATTCCTGCACTCACGCACCTGCTAACATGACCATTACAGAACATCACCTACACAAGCAGTTATTTGCTAAAACATCCACATTCTTTTTTATAAGACAGTCATACATGTTTTAAAAGGCTTCAGTGAGAATAGCATATACTACAGCTCCCAAAGCCAAGGACAAAGCAGATTACCCCACATCTGAGATGGGCTAAGAAAAATAAAGTAGGTCTGCCATGATCAGTCTGAAAGACAGCAGATGTTATGTCATAATCTTAGTCTCCCAAAGTGTCAGGACACTGAGATAACAATGACTGCCTTGACACTGCAAGTCTTGCACACTGCACAGATAAGATCTTTTAACCACATCTGATTTTTATCACCTCATTGCTGAGAAATATGGTAGGTTTTAGCAGTGATGCGATTATATTTATAAAATTTAAGGGCTTAAGAGTTTAAACCCAGCTCCTGAATGTTGGAAGTCGTTTTTCAAGTTATTACATTAAAAAATGCAAGCACATATGCAGCATACAACATTAAAATGAACACAATCAACGTCATTAGCTGAAACTTGTCAATGGGTAACTGAAAAATATCAATGTCATGAAGATATTGGGTTAAAATATGTATATATAAAAAACATTCTGTGCAGTGTGCACACATTGAATTAATACAAAGTTAAAATATTAAATTTTGTGTCTGAATCAATGTGAGCTGCATATCTAATAATGCACAGTATGTTCCTTGAATAAAAACACTGATGGCAGGTACAGTATACCTCATTTTCTTTTTCTGTCATTAATGGCTTAAAAAAAAATCATCATAGTTAAGTAGTATTTTGCATGAATCAAATCATAAGCCAGACACAATGAAAAATTCTGCTCAGCAAAGAGGAAGAGGAAAGAAATTATAAACCTTTACACACATACACAGCAGCTATAAATAAATTATTATTAGTGAAATCAGTAATGGTAGCCACTATCAGTATGTTACAAACTAATCCAGATGTGTTTTCATGCGACAGCACTGTGATGAGCTCTGCTGGTGCATTTCAGGCAAATATTAATATTTTGATAAATGCTCTCTTTGAGTTGAAAGTGACAGGACTGAAACACACCAGGGGCTCTATCCAGGAGATCTCATGATGAGCTGTGGATGAAGCTTCTCTCTGGAGTTCATAAAGTGCCAGCCTTAGCAGGAAGCTACTGACATCTTCAGGGACATGAGACCGGATTGCTTTAAAATCACTCATATCTAAATAAAACAGAAATAATACAAGTTATTGTGTGTCCTTGTTACAAATGTTATGTGTATTTACTATAGTAATAGACAGTATCAGTAAATTATGCATAACTCCAGGCAACTAACCCTAAACCAAATCCTAACCTTATTCTAGTAAGGTAAGTAAATCCTATTAAGTACATATTAATTAGCCTAATATTACTCAGTAATTAACTGTATAATTACATTAACTGTATAATTCAGTAACACGTTGTCCAAAGGTAAGACAGGTTACATTTACGTACTATTATAAATTATGCATAATTACATGAAAGTAATCCTTTACCAAACCCTAATCCTAACCATATATTAATGTACTCAGTAATTAACTGTATAATTACACTGTAACAATGACTTCTTAAAATAAAGTGTAACCTATAATTAATTTATTAATATAAATTCAGTACAGAGATTCAAACAGGTAAGGGAGGGAAAAAATGGGAAAACATTGCGAGGCATGCTTTACACAATTTCAATTGAAGACATTTGCTTTACATGCCACCCACCACCACCAAAAAAAAAACAAATCAACACATTTCAAAAAGGTGAGGAGTTCACATCTATGTCAGTTGCATCATACAACGTTTGAACAAAATCAAAGACTATCTATAAGAACAAACCTTTCAACATTTAGATTAGATTCAGTATATTGGATTGTATTCTGGTGAAATGCGTTTAACCTGAGCTGATCGGAGAAGAGTTGATGATATTTTTGATGGTGTTATAGATGGACTCTGAGAGTCCAGCTCTGTAGAGGTCCACATTACAGCCCATCTTCTGAGCCTGCAACAGATGAGACTCCACCACTGCAATAGGCAGACTACGAGCATCTGCTACCTGCCTCTACACAAAACAATACATACATCCACATTAAATAACTGCTGCTTTATGATGAAAACATACTGGCTTCATGACATCAGGCTAATTTCACTTATCCAAAATTAATTAAAAAAAAAAATAAATCTAAAAAAACATGCATAGATAATAAAAACGCAATCCATAGGTTTTAAATTCATAAAAACAAAAGTAATACTTTATGGGGCATGATTTAAAAATAAAAAGAGGTGTAAAAGGCTTGAGGTAAAGATTGTGGTAAAGATGATAATCAAACTAAGTCTTATTTAAAGTGTGATATATTTGGGGGGGGAAGTTTTTTATTATTATTATTATTGATGATTATACACTAAATCATTCACAAAAATTGCTGCTAAACTAGTTTAAAGTGGGATTTTTAGCAATGTCTTGGACAGCACAATTTCAAGTACTCAAAAACTCCTCCCAAACAACTTCTCTCCCATTGATTTCTGTTTAATACAGTTCATGTTATTTATCAAATTGCAAAAAGGACCAAATGTATGTCTCACGCAACACACATATGAAATTAACATTTATCAACCCAAAATAATTATTGTGCTGTAGTAATTAAAAAAAATCCTCAGACACATTTTGCTATGTTTTTAACTACTGAGTAAGTTTACATAATTGCATATAAAAAGCATAATAAACATGACAGATACCACATTAAAACAAAGTATTGGGAGTGAATGTCGTACCATGCTATTTTGCTCCATCTGAAACAGTCTGTATGTGACAGAGACACTGTCCGGTAGAGACAGACCCACAAAACTGTACTCACAGCTAGCTTCAGTTTGGACAGGTGGAGTAGAGCTGGAGGAATCATCTCCCTAATTCACAGAACATCTCATTATCATACAGTATAACACTTCACATTTAACAGTCTCAGCCCTACTAGCCCTGAACTAGTGAGATCCACTATAAAATGGATATGTGGTTCTGGATGTTGACGGGTCAGTCCGGTGATCTAGTGACAGCTGTTTAGCTGCTACTGTGTATTTCAGGGGTGTCAAATATACGGCCCACAGAGGCATCCAATCTGGCCCGCAAGACGATTTTGAAAAAGAAAAAAAAAGAAATATATATATAAAATAATACATATTTTAAAAAAATTAAATAACGTGTATTTGCTACGATATTTTGTTTTTAATTTAAAGCGAAACAAATTGCTTATTAACATTGATGTTATACCTCAGGTCGGCAGTCAACACCACAGGCTCAGTTTAAAGCAGCGCCCGACTCGTGAGCAGCATGTTGAAAATATGACAGCTGCTTTGTAAAGAGTGTGTGGCAAGTTGCTTTTCATTTTAAACATGTTCAAAAGAAGAATTTTGACTCGGAAGAGTCCAAATTTGATTAAGAAAGAATCTGAGATCTCAGCAGACAGGTATGTGTCATGCTCAGACAAGACAGACAAAGGTAATTCACGTTATTAGGTGAGTTTATTGGTGAACAAACAGAAATATAACATCAGCAGGTTTCATATAGTGGAGTGGTCATATAAAAGTATCTGAACATAAAATTAACGCTGCTGGCAAAGTTTCTGGATATTAAGTTCAATCGTTGGAAAGCAGTGAAGCAGAGGAATTCAACAACGTGAATTCAGGTGAGTTATGATTTCAGGTAAGTGCAAGGTAAGTATACTCAGTCTTCAGTGTTCCTTAAAAGTGTTAGATGAAGCCACAGTCCTTCCAGTGAACGAGCAGAGAAGCGATCAGGCAGGTAAGTGAATGGGTAGGTTTGAGCTAGTAAACCTCGAGCTCAGCCATCGAGTGTTTGGCTGAGCTCCCTTTTGAATGGTGTGGCTTGATGACGGGCAGGTGTCAGTAATCAGGTGACTGTGACCTGATTGTAGGTGCTGCAGTTGTTTCGGTGCATGCTGATCCGGGAACAGGTAAACGTGACGGTGTGACAGTATGTTTAATCACATCTTGTGGTCTTCATAATAGCGGCAGCTTCCGTGGTAATCCTGCTGGGGTTGCTCCATATGAGACCGCTTCAGCATTGGCTACACGATCGAGTCCCAAGGTGGATGTGGAAGAGTGGCTCGCTGCGGGTTCAAGTAGCTTTAGCCTGTCGACTAGCCTTCTTCCCGTGGTCAGACGTAAAGTTTTTTACGTAAAGACGCAAAAACAGGTCTCCAGGCATGCTGTGGTATTCACAGATGCTTCCACCTCCCTTTTGAATGGTGTGGCCACACAAGGTGGGGCACCACGTACAACGGGCATGCAGTCTCAGGGGTTTGGATGGAACTTCATCTGCATTGGCACATCAATTGCCTCAAGTTGCTAGCAGTTCGTCTAGCTCTGGGTCGCCTCAAAGAGCACCTTCAGGACTGTCACATTCTGGTTTGCACGGACAACACATCGACCGTTGCGTACATCAACCATTAAGGTGGTCTACGCTCCCGTCGTATGTCGCAGCTCGCCCACCACCTCCTCCTGTGGAGTCAGAAGCATCTGAGGTCGCTTCGCGCCATTTACTTTCCAGGTGTTTACAACCAAACAGCTGATGAGCTGTTTCAAGCCCTAGTGCTCCCTGGAGAATGGGGACTGCATCCCCTGACGGTCCAGTTGATATGGGAGAAGTTCGGCGCGGCACAGGTAGGCTTGTTCGCCTCCCCAGAAACCTCTCATTGCCAGTTGTTCTATGCTTTGACCAAGGGAAACTTAGGCAGAGACGCCCTGGCTCACAGCTGGCCTCAGGGGCTGCGCAAACATGCGTTCCCCACAGTGAGCCTTCTAGCACAGTTCCTGTGCAAGGTCAGGGAAGACGAGGAGCAGGTCCTGCTGGTAGCCCCTTATTGGCCCACCAGGACTTGGTTCCCCGGACGGACGCTCCTAGTGACTCCTCTGAGGGAGGATCTACTGACTCAGAGACGGGGCACCCTGTGGCACCCGCGACCAGATTTGTAGCCACGCCTGGACGGGATGCGGAGGTTCTAAGTGGCCTGCCTCAAGGGGTAGTAGACACTACTTCTTCTGCGAGAGTGCATTCTACAAGAGCTGCACGTTGAAATGGAACCTGTTCCTGAACCTGGCCGATTTTAATCCGTGCTTCTCTTTCTGCAGCAAGGGTCGGACAGAAGGCTGTCTCCCTCCACTCTTAAAGTCTATGTGGCTGCTATAGCTGCAAACCACGACCTCGTCAATGACAGGTCTCTGGGTAAGCATGATCTGATCATCAGGTTCCTTAGGAGGCTAGGAGGTTAAATCCTCCACACCCCTCTACTATACCCTCTTGGGATCTCTCCCTTGTGCTCAGAGCATTGAGAGAGGATACCTTTGAGCCTTTGCCAGCAGTCGAGTTGAGTTTTTTATCAATGAAAACGCTCCTCCTGCTCGCATTGGCCTCCATCAAGAGGGTAGGGGACCTGCAGGCATATTTGGTCAATGATTCGTACCTCGAGTTTGGGCCCGAGGATTCTCAGGTGACCCTGAGACCACGGCCCAGCTATGTGCCCAAGGTTCCTACCATTCTTTTCAGAGATCAGGTAGTGAACCTCCAAGCGCTGCCCTCGGGGGAGGCAGACCCAACCTTACTGTTGCTGTATCCCGTCCGGGCATTACGGTGTTATGTAGATCAGACAAAGAGCTTGAAGACCTCAGACCAGCTCTTCGTTTGTCATGGAGGTCGGCAGAAAGGGAGTGGCGTCTCTAAGCAGAAGATGACCCACTGAATAGTGGATGCCATCACCCTGGCATATCAGGCTCAGGGTGCACCCTGTCCCCTCAGTGTACGCCCTCACTCAACCAGAAGTGTAGCGTCGTCATGGGTGTTTAATAGGTTATATAGCTTACGTGTTGAACCGGTTTCTACCCGTGTTCTCACCTCTAACAGAGCTGAAGAGCCGGAGTAGGACCTGTTCGGTCGGCTTGGTACTCATCTCCAGTATACCTTATCAGTAGACACTGTGAGTGCTCCGATCCCCTTGGCAGCCGGATGTAGCAGAGCATCTGCGCCTGAGCCCTTAGTATGTATCCTTGAGAACCACTTAGGGTTGGGAGCCCCTGAGCGTTACCAAGAGGATCTCAGGTGGTGAGGTAGATTACCTTCCCCAATTGAGGGTTCAATCTCCTCCTATATTCCAAATGCAAGTTCTAGTTCTGTGTTTATCCTTGTGAGAACAGGTTTCGCGCATCCCCCTGGACGTCCCAGTGTCCAGTTACTTATAGTGCGGTAATGGTCCATGTGCTGAGTCACCTTCTTTCAGACCAAACACAGGGGGTTGGTGACTCTCGCATGGGGCTGGAAGGGAGAAGGGTCTCTATGGCGCTTTGGTAGGGATCCCTATTCGTCGGTCACCGACGTAACGTCAGAGTGACCGACTAAAAGGGAACGTCTCGGTTACGTATCGTAACCCTCGTTCCCTGAAGAAGGGAACGGAGACGTCACGTCCCGTCGCCATAGAGGCTGTACCGCCATTAGGGGCCGTAACACGGGCTCGGCTCCTAAGGGAAGACCCAATGAACGCTAGATCTGCTGACCTACTTATACTCGCGCCGCGATTGGGTTCAGCTGATCCTAGTGTACACTGATCAGCATATGCCAATGAAATTCATTGGCGTGTTTAAATACACGCAGAGTTGTTTTGGCATCTCGAAGCGAGATTCCTATTCGTCGGTCACTGACGTGATGTCTCTGTTCCCTTCTTCAGGGAACGAGGGTTACAATACGTAACCGAGACGTTTGTACGTGTACAGATGCGAGTTAAAGATCAATTTGACACAATCAAACAGACAAGGAACACTTGAAGAGTTCAGTAGTGCTGTGTGTTGTTCCAGGGTTGGCATCATCTGAAGTCCTCTGTGGGGTTGGTATCATCTCTTCTTAAGTGTTTTTGATCCAGGCTGGAGCTTGTTAATTCCTAGTTACCACGGGATTTTAGCATGTTATCTTTATCTGTTTTGTCTTTTTTGTTATATTACTAAAGTTTTAACGCATTATCTTATTATACTACTAAAACAGTATTTTTTTCTAAAAAGTATTTAAAAAATTAATGATTGTCACAATTCTTCAAAAGTTTGGGGATGTTAAGATTTTACATTTTTTTAAACGAGTATCTTATTTAATGCTGAAATGTATTCGATTAAACAAATGTTGCATGATTTTTTTTAAATCATTCTAATATTATGGTCTGTGTTCAGGAAACATTTAGTTGTTATTTTTGTTCAAATTATATATATTTTTGCTGGACTGACATTTCAAATTAACACTTTAAAAAAATATATGATATATATCATGATAGATTTTTTTCAGTATTCACATTTCAAAAGAACACTTAAAAAAAGAATATATATATATATATACACAATATGTATACATACACACATACATATATAATTTATTTATTTATATTTACATTTTCCTTTATTGTCCCTTTTGTTCAGTTTAATGTGCCAGTTTAATTTCTTTCAAAAATAACAACATTATCCCAGAAATGCGGTTGACTGAGCTTGACTTCAACTAAATCCAGAATATTCCTTTCGAGCTTAATTTATTCAAGTTTGTGTCGTGTATACATAAACATACAGATTTCTATAACTCGATTAGATCTGCACAAGTAAACATATCGAATGCTTTAGAAGACCTTTGACCTTCTGATTAAAATACAATTCAAAATATAAAACATCAGGCTGAAGAAAAGCGGCTACAGGTGACCTTACTTGACTGGGAGCTTCGTGATGCATTGATTCAGAGAAGACTGCAGTCCTTCGCTGTCTTGGCCACCAAGCGTTTGATGTGCATCTGTCTCTGTGTTCTTTGTTGTATATTGTGCTTTTGCTTTATTTATTTTCAGGTAATTATTTCCAAGTCTTTCAGCAGACTGCTTTGACACTTGCATGTAAAGCGAGATGTAGCTTTTCGGCCCCTTTTAGTTTCCTGTTAACACGCATTGACAGCACCTCAGCCGCCACAGCACAAGATGGATGGGGGAGTCCGCATGTGACATCTTAAACATGTTACTTGTGAATGTCTGTTTATTTGAATTCATGAGAGCCGTGATCACATTCAGAAGAATTCTCTCAGGTTTTCCTCTAGTACTGCGAAAAACCAAGAAACCACTGTGAAATGAAGTGTAGTTTTATGCAGAATATTGGTTTATTTAAGTCAGAGCTTTCGTTGTGGGTGTAATATGGCACTTTCATTTTTTTTTTTCGTGTCTAGTGGTAACTAATGAATTTGCTCTTTAAATGATGGAACATTGTGTTTTAAATTCCCCTTGTGCATTTGTCGACCATCATTATTAAAATAAGCATGTGAGCTTACGGAGTAAATTACATTTACTGTTGGCTGCCATAATGTCTTCTATTTGTTTATTCTGCGTTGGTTATAGATCTACAGAAAAATTTATTTATTAGAAATTTTAAGTAAAAGCAAATGCAGTGCGTCTGAATCCCAGTCATATGACCAGCACAAATAATGAGTGCTGCTTAGTATATTGTTTAAACATTAAATTGTACTCCTCATTTACATGGCTGTTGTGAAGCATGCTGAAAAAATGATCTGTGCTGTCCATTACTATGGAAAATAATTCGCAAAGAGTGAGCAATGCATTAAACATACATACAAAGCATATTAAACACTGTATATTTTAATGTTCAAAGTTTACTCCTGTCATGATCATGTAACTGTGAACCCTCTAACTCTTGCAGAAAGGAATTACACTCATAATGCAAAACCACACAGTATTGTGCCTAGAACTGTAGTCCCACCACTACAATTGATTTTGACTAGTTTACAGCTTAAATACCGCATTTCACAACACTTTAACAAAATAAAAGTCTTACATTTCTGCCTTTAAACACGTCATTGTAAGGTCAATACAATAAACATGATTCACAGTTTAGTGAATATTCACTAATATTTAATTGAAGAAATGCACTAAAAATAATCATATTTTAAGTACAAGCAACTCAGACTTTATTTTAAAGTGCAGTTCTTGCTATTAACAAACTATTATCACAACGTTTGCCTCAAACTCCCAATTTGCTGCTTTTTAATAGCTAGTAAAGTAGTTGTTAAGTTTAGGTATTGGGTAGGATTACAGATGCATAAAATGTGCTTTATAAAAACATGCTGGTAAAATGCCACAAAGAAATTTAAAATTAAATAACTCTTGATTGATTGTTTCATGGCAAACAAACACATTAAAACACACAAACACACATTCCTGAAGTAAATGTACTGTTAATCAGGTAGGGCGGTGACTTATTCCGTTTGGTCCATAATTTAATAAGGCATAAACCAAATGGATGAGCTGCAATAAAGCCGGTGTTTACTTTCCCCACTGCAAGACAGTAATCTAATACAGCAGATCAGCGGAATTTAAGAGCTAGTTTGTGCCAGTGGAGGGATACGCTTTCCTGTGGTGTAACCTAGTGACTTACAGCATGGACTATGCATGCTTATATATAATATGAATGCGAAATTTTGCAGAAATGTAAAAAACCTAAGAATGATTCACAGTGCTCACAGAAGGCCAGCATTTCAAACAATATGAGAAACGTATCATTTTCCAAGGTGCCAATCAGCTATTTGTCCAGTATATACACTTTAATTTCACAGCCATTTATGCTTGCATTCACTGAGCTGTCACGTCAGTGTTTGATGTTTGCTGGACAGTTGCTTGTTATCGTCTCATTGACTGCCAAGTAATGCAAGTAACACTGTCAAGGCCCAGAAAAGTAAAAAAAGACATTGTCCATCAGTATAGATTCCATCCGTTATGAACACAACATATGGATATGTCTTATATATGTATTTATGCTTTGAATTTAATGAAAACAGCGTATCTGTGTGTTGCTATTTGCGTTTAGTGCATACTCTCCAAAATAACACTATGGAGAGACACAGAGGAGACAATATGTTGAAAAGTCTTTATTTGTATTTTCTTGGCATATACAAAGTATTCTTGTTGATTTATAACATTTAGATTGAACCGCTGATGGCAGATGGAGTATTCTGACGAAGTCTTTCATACTATGCTGGACCTTGACAGTGTAATTTACTTGGCAGTCAATGGGACAGTCACAAGCCTCCTGGTTTTCATCTATATCTTAAATTGTGGTTTGAGGATGAACAGAACTTTTAAGGTTTTGGAACGACATGGGGGTTAAGTGAATAATGACAAAATTCTCATTTTGAGGTGGCGTAACCATTTATTATGTTGCCGTAGTGCCTCAGGCCAAGCCGCAAGTGAACCAATAATTTTTTCCTCTTTACTAGTTTAAAATAAACTTGAATGCACATCAAAAGTTTATCTTGTTTCAACTGCAGAAAGACGTCGATACACACCATTTTAAAGTTTATGTTCATCATTCTTAATCTACTCTCCTGTCATATTCGGCGCTATGATTGGTCAGATTGCCTGTCAGTCAAACTCCAGTATATCAGTCGGACGTCGGACTTCAGTCATTCCATGATTCCATGATTCAGGGAAAGAACAGCATTTTTTAATTTTTATTGAAAATCTATAATTTCCAAAACAAAATATGCCACTTTTCAGCAATGGGCTTCAGTGTAGTTTGGTTTTGTGTTCTGCAGAAGAAATAAAGATTGGAATGACATGACTAAATTTTGGGGTGAACTATCACTGTTTGTCGTTTGTTAATTTATCTACTGGCCATTGCAGTATTGACCTTTGAAACATGCTTTATAAATCTAATGGTCTAATAATTAGATTGGTGGAGTGTTTCAAACAGTTTGAACTGTATTTGGTTTATCTCTGAAGAGATGTGACAGGTAAGAGCCTTAATGTGTGCAAATGATTAATCAGCTCTGCTAGTTTCACTGTTCTCGATCTTTAACTCAAAAGGTTAGGTTACTATGAGACAGTAAAGACTGGTCACATCGCAGATTAAGACCCCCTCCAGAAAAGGTTACAGCCTTGTATCTGTGTTCAATCCTGGCCAACCACGACTGAAGATTTAGTTACTGTAAGTGGGACACAGAGCAGAATGGAAAAAATAAAGCAAGTCCACTCCAAACACCACAGGCATCTAGTACAGGAAGACTTATAATGTCCAGTAAGTAATCATGCCCAGGGTTGTTTCCCCATTTCCACACACCTATGCATTGATTTTATCTGCTTGCAATTAACAGAGCTTGTCGATTGTAATGCAGTTTTCTCCTTTCTAGTTTCCTGGGCACTTGTTTTGTGCAAACTGGCAGAGTGTGCGAAAGGGTATTTTCCTCATAGGCTACATCTAAACTCACAGATCTCACTACTTTGGAAAAGGGTTCTCGCAGATTCCAAACAGGCACCGTGGAGCACAAAGCATGTGCTAAACAGCCCCGAGTTGGTGTGTAAAAATTCCTCACATAATGTCAACAAACCCCCGCATAACAAGATCTCACCTCTCCGACGTTATCACACCGGCCGATTTGCTTATACTTGTGAGGAGAAATGACAGTATGCTTGTGTAATTTTGTTGGCAGAACAGAATGATTATGTTTAAAAATTCCACTTTTAAATGCGTAAACGAAAAGCCCCGAATAACGTCAGCGTTACATATGTTAAAGCATATTTCAATTCCTTCCTCTTGGGATTGGGAAATGACTCAACTGGGGCGCGTTACAGGTTAATATGCGAAAGTGAGGTTGGTTATAAATGGTGAATATTATTCCCAAGAGCCTTAATGGCTCTTAAGACCTTTCCTCACGACCCTGCTCGGAGAGAAAAACAAACCATGAGCGTTTCCCAACTCCATTCCGACCCCACATCCAGCCCCCTACACAAACACCAGACATATGCTCTCTCCTAACACTTCCATGAATCTCAGAACCTGGTATATATTCCAATCACAGTTCTAAATCTCCATTATTTATAGAAAAATTGCTTAAATTATGATTGATAGTTCACTTTTTTACATTTTGCAAGATCAAATTCCCTCTTATTTCTCCTCCAGCTCATTTTCTGTGACTTATAAACCAAGCACACATTGCAAGACCTGTCAGGCTTTCATTGTTTAAATCTGCAGCTAGTTTGCGACAAAAGCCCCAGATTGTAGCCAATTTGCCTGTCACGTATATTTTCTTTTAATTTGTGCAATTTTGACATGCTGCAACTAGTCACAAACGCTACTGTCTCATTTTATTTTTTCACAGAAGAAAGAACGTCATACAGGTTTGTAATGATATGAGGCTGATTAAATGATGACAGTATTGTAGTGTTTGGGTGAACTATCCCTTTACGTCTCAAATTGAGAATGAATTTCAAATCATAACCATTGAGAAGAATGACCTTTTAGTTTAGGGCTTTCAACCTGATGCATTCCTTCCTAAAATATAAGGACTACTAAAGTGAAAATGGAAATAAAAAACTTTTTCAAAAAAAAAAAAATAAATAAAAATAATAATAATAATAATAATAATAATAATAATGAATGAATGAACGGTTACAATTGTTTCGAAGGAATTTTGCCCATAGTATGTAAAGATTCATTTATGACCATTAAGTTTTGTGAGCAAAATATTAAGCATGACATGAAATTATATAGATTTAGATTAATTATTATAATTATATAGATTTCAATTAAATGATTCAATCTTTAGAAATCGGAAACAGACTAATAATATCAAATTATGTTCTTCAAAATATGAAACCCTTATCATTGGTTTTTATATATAGTTTTATTATACTGCTATTCAATTTTATTTTATTTTTTACTTTTTTATTTATCCATTTTTTTTATTATTTTATTTTAAATATTGCAACTTGTATATCTCCCACATTTTGTTTTGCAGTGATAATTTAATCCTTACAAATCAGAATGAAACTTATATCTTTTTTTTATTATTATTGTGCTCAACATTTAGTCAGTATCTTTTGACATTGAACATCTTTTCTTTTTTTTACAAAGGTCAGATCCCTGGTAATTTTTTTAAAACCCTGGTTTAATTGGCCTTATCTCAAACACATAGAGTTACAATCTTTGGTATAATATGCTCAGCCTTAACATGTCTCCCAGCATCCCTCAACATGCCCGGTTTGCTCATCACAGAACGTGCTCTGGCCCAGAGCCTCTGGGTCAAATCCTGTAAATTACGTGTCACAATCGTTCGTGCAGATGTGGCTTCTGTCTGTTACTGATTTCCCTGTCTGTTTCTCTTTTGCCTTTCTTTGTTTACAGTGACACATGAAGCGTCATCAGGGTGATTACATCTGACAGCGCTCCAATACACACACACATCGGCCAGCCAATCACATGGACACAAAAACATATCATCTCATTCATCTTCATGCCACGCAGCACACATTTCAATTACACAAAGAGGAAAAGAATACTGTTTTAGTTTTTCGCCGCTGACAGTTTTCATAAATAGTATCAAGTCTACCGTCAGTCCAAGCAAAGCATTGCAAACACGAGAGTGTTCGATCAATTTCAAACAGACTGTTTGAAAATCGACTTGGTAACATTTGTTTCTATAAACACTTGTGCATTTAGGTTATAAATCTTAATCCGCACGTGGGCGGTTTTACCACACAAGACACCCGTGTCTAAACACCTTTGTCTCAGCTTCTGAAATATAGTTCAGGAAGTTTGTGTAGTCTCATCTCCTTAAGGATGTGACTGTGAAGGGTGCTGTGCAATCAATATAATCACAACATTTGTTTCCATATCATACAATATCAATATTTATCAAAATATTAATTTACCGTTGTTGGGGACAGACATGCTTTCCACATTTTTTATAATGGGTTTTTATAATGCGGAAAGAATTGTTTTTAACAGTAAATGATAAATAGCAGTAAAATTTAAATGTTGGGATAGAGAGCAGTGAACAAAACAGATAAAACAGAAAAACAGAACAGTCACATATTAAAAAATAAAGAAAAGGATAAATAAAATAATTCTTTAGTTTTGCATATACATGTTTATAGATATAAATATTATATTCAGAATAATTTAAAAACAACTTTACATTCACAACTAAGTGTAAGCTACTTTTTATTATATAGAGCCCATTACAATTATTTTATTTTCCCATAAATCCAATAATTTCCATTTGATACATTATTTTATTTTATTTTATTCTTTTTATTTTTATTTAAAAAATGTAATCAAGTGAAAGCATAATTAATTAAATACAAAACATTGCATATTTATTTCGAATAAGATATTGCACAAAAAGTGTATACATTTTACAAATGGATCAAATATCTTGCTTAAGTGATATATCATAAATATTAATAATAATACTTATCATTAGTAGAAGTAGTATTCAGTTTTAGTATACAGTTTTATTGCAAAACTATATTAAAAAATTAAGTTTATTTATTTTGTCTTGAAATGATATATGTATCGTCTAAAACTAGTGCTGCGAATGTATTATGGGTCCTTTTTTTTCTCTTGAGCTTTGACTTGTAGCCATATGGTATATAATCAGTCTTGTATGACCAGTAGTATTACAAGTGCGATCACCGAGCTGTACAGGCGTGGGAAGACATAATAGTTGGTCTATCACACATTCCTTCCCCCACCTACCTGTATTAGATGACCTCCTAAACAACTCCAATTACCCGACCACTGACAGACAGACAGATGAGACACTGCTCTGGGGGTCTGCAGACGTCTGAACGAAAGAAACGCGTGAGGGACGAGAAGGAATGAGAGATGATTGAGAGAGCAGAGCTCAGACAGCGGAAGAACGCACTGATTGACATTAGATAAATCTCTCAGCGTTGGGATCTCTGTTAGACCATTAGCAAAGTCATCATCACGTGTTGTTCTTCAACCTGTCTGCGTCCCCCCGAATGTGTCCTGTGCCGGTGTCTGGAGCTTCCCCAAGTGCTATTAATTGTCATCTTGTTCAGTGTAGTTACAAAATACACAGTTGATTTTGTAGCCAGGCACCGCAATGTTTGTCTGCAAAGTTTTATTCTGGTTGGAAACAGCTTGGAGAGGCAGTCGTTAATGGTATTAAATTATATGACATCCTCTTCTAATAAATAGATTCGGCTATTATAGTGCTTTCTGTAAGGATTAATCATATGCTACACCTGACATTCAAAATTTCTGGAAACTTCGAATGCATTCATTTTCTATTATAACAGTGTGCCTGTGCAGTATATGCTGTAAAATATTAATTATTTGGTTTTTATATGTATTTGCAGCACTGGCATTCCTGCAAATATTCATTATTTTTCTAAACTCATCTGCATAATTTGGAAGATTTTTAAAAATCATAATGTTTTTCACGAGTTCACACGTCCTCATAATGTGAATAAAATAGCACGTTTGGCATGCTGTCCAGTGTTGCGTGCCGGGAGCTAGACGGACTCTGAGCCCTAGTAGTTTTAAGCCTTGCCAGGGCAGAGCTCGGCGTCCGGCTCAAACCCCACGTGCCCCCCTCGGAGGAAGGTGAGGACCAATGGCAGAGAAGGTGTGGCGGAGGGATGCAAGAACGAGATGCGTAAGGGAGGAAATTGGGCTTATTTCCAATGAGCCAATATTCTATTTAAAATAGAACATTGATAACATAACAAATGTTAAAACTGATCAATTTTACACTTAATAAGCTACTTTCAAATGTAATGCCTGGTACAGGTCACAAACATTTTGTCACAGTGGCAACTAAGGGCTAAAAAAGCAAGACATTATAAAAAGATTCAGTTGGGAGAACAGTGTGGGAGAAAGTAATCTAACTGACGTCAAGTCTGGAACATGATTGGCTATAAAAGGGATGTCTTCGTGAGGCCGAGTCTCTCAACACCAAAGTCATCATCTACAGTGCATAACATCATCAAAATCAAGAGTCAAGAACCTTTGTTAGATGTCAGTGGTCTCCGGGCCATCAAATGACACTGCATCACTCATCGGCATGATTCTGTCATTGACATGTCTAAATGGGCCCAGGAATACTTCCAGAAACCAATGTCGGTAAACACAATCCTCTGTGTCATCAGCAGATGCCAACTAATGCTCTCGTGCAAAAAAGAAGCCGCATGTGAACATGGTCCAGTAGCGCCATCGTGTCCTGTGGGTCAAGGCTCATATTAAATGAATTGTTTCAAAGTGGAAAAGTGTTCTTTGGTCAGACAAATCCAAATTTAACACTCTTGTTGGAAATCATGGATACCGTGTCCTCCGGGCCAAAGAGGAGGGAGGGAGACCTTCCGTTGTGTGATTAGCATTCAGTTCAAAAGTCAGCATCTCTGATGGCATAAGTCTATATGGTATGAGCAGCTTGGATGTTTTGGAAGGCACTATTAATGCTGAAATGTATATAAAGGTTTTAGAGCAACATTTGCTCCCCTCCAGATGAAGTCTATTTCAGGAAAAGCCTTGTGTATTTCAGTAGGACAATGCAAAACCACATACTGTAGCTATTACAACAGAATGGCTTCGTAGTAGAGGAGTCTAGGTGCTGTATTGGCTGTCTGCAGTCCTGACCTTTCACCTACATGTGGGACATCATTAAACAAAAAATATATTTCAAAGATGACCACAAACTTCAGCAGCTGGAAACCTAAATCAGACAAGAAACTCATAGCCTTGCTGTCCAGTAAGAAATTTAAAATAGTAGCATGAGCAAAATGGACTGGACATAGCATAAGAAACTCAATCAAGAGCTTGTGCATCATAAATCTATATCAAAACCTAATGCTATTGCACAACATTGTCAATATTTACTTAGGTGTGGAAGAACTTGGACAGCCTGCACATGCATTCAGATGCAGACCCCATGGAATGCATGCTTGAATTTCTTGGTTTTAGGAGTCATATTCAATTGACCACCAACTGGTGTTGAGGGAGCAGGAAGTTGAGCTTTGTTGAAGATTTATTATTCTCTGAGTTTATGGCTTTTTTTCTTCATATTTCCAGCAAATTGGCTAGATTTATTTCTGTCTGAGCGGACTGCAGAAGTCTACTAAGGTGCGACCGGCAGTAAAGAGAAGACCTCATAAGTCTTTGAAAAGATTAAAACAAGTAAGTCCATTGTCCAGGATCCATACATGCTAGCATACCTGCCCCTCTCTCAGATCTCATATAGAGTGCCAAAGCCATTCAGCACAATGGGTCCAGACCCACAATCACAAAACACGTTTGTAACCGGAGAAAATTGCTGAGTGCAAAATCATATCCCCTTGATCAATGGCACATGGTGGTTTTGGTATCAGTTTTCTGAGATGTGGAGGAATCATTTATACAAGGTCAGTTGTTGCTCCCAGTGTACTAACACGTCCAAAGACAACTCAGTTGGATCAACAGTCATCCACACTGGCAGGAACTTCTATTGCTTTCATCTGTTGTAACTTGGAGGTCTGTATCAGTGTTGACTGTGATTCCATTTGTTCCATCTGTATCTAAAATATTAAGTAAAGTTAATAACTCTCTTTTCAGCATGACTGATGCTCAAATTGTCGACCACCCCTGCTGAATAGTGTTGCCTTCTTAGCCTGAATTGAAACTGATGTTAAAAATGGAGATTTGTGAGGTAATGTGCAGACTCACATATACAGTGCAAGCAGTGAAATTGTTGTTTGAAATCAGTTTTGATAATTTTTTAATTTAACATATACACTGAAACATTTTTTTTTAAAGTTGGAAATGAAATGAAAAATTAAAGTCTGTTTTACAATAAAAAAATATATAGTCATTATATGTGTATGTATATATATATATATATATATATATATATACACACACACACACACACAAATACTGTTCA
>JAUCMT010000002.1:4160586-4180115 GCA_032357475.1 Enteromius thamalakanensis
GCTTGTACCTGGCTCGTAACGAGCGCGCTCTGCCCTCACAGGCGAACATTGGTTACTGGCAGTCATGTGACTGATGCAAGCCAGATCCTTTTATTTAGCAAAATTGAGATTAATAGTTACAATTTATTGTTGAGGGGCAAAGACAGGGCTCCACAGGCATATACACATTAAAAAAAAAAAAAACAAGAACAAGAAAAGGGCACTTGGGGCATCCTGGAGGAAAGGGGCGGGTGCTCAAGCACCCTCCGCCCCCCCCTCTGCACGTGCCTGAGTCATTGGTTAATCAGTTGGCAGCTAGGTGAGACCCAGGGCCTGATTGATTTAAAAATAGAAATGTGTAAAACTTTGCTTAATAAAAGTTGCAAGGCGAAATTGACTAAGCATCTTTGCAACAAAATGTCAACCATTAGAATATAAGTAGACTGTCGCCTTAAAATTCTTTAAGGCTGATGATTCATGGGGTAGCTTTTTTGAGGAACATTGCTTGGCCACTTTCTCATTGAGAATGGGGAACACATTTCTATATGGATAATTTTAGATCAGTTGTGGGCTTTGTGGCTCACCTGGTTGCACGTTAACAGCAACATTTTCCAAAGGTGCCTGTCAACATTACTTAAAAAGTTGCCCAGCATATCACCAGCCAATTTATTTTGGACATACTGACTATAAGAAACTTTGCAAGTACGTCAACTTCTTCTACTTACCCTAAACTAAAGCTGTCCTCAGGCCATGTCGTAATTCTGAGATGAAAACACGTGACATTATACTCTGTCTAACTTATGTGTTTCGACATTATCCACAAGCAAAGCCCTCATGTGCTACTGAATTAGTTATTCCAACCCTGAATGTTCTGAGAGTTATGGCTTTAACAGTGAGAGCTGTACCACATGACTGGCACCAGGTTCATTTTGGTGTTAATTAGGTGCGGCCTTGGAGTCCGACACTATGGAATGCTATGAGTAAAATGTCACGTGTTGTCATCTCAGAATTACTGTAATTCCAACCTGACATGAATGCATCAGTCTACGCTGAGAGTTAGTAGACATTTAGCTGCAAATAAATGAGAATTAGTTGACATGCAGTTGCAAAGTTACTTAAAGTTAGAATGTCATAGTGGAATATCAAAATAAAGTATCACCAGCACTTATATCAGAGATGCACTGCACACGAGTACAGAGTATTTTAATGGTCCAAAGTAAAGCTTTTCAAATGTTTTTTTTTTTTAGTCTCAATAATCAAGAGAACTGCAAAGTTTTGGCATTGCACAAGTACTATGTTCCCCGTTTAAAATTAGAAACCAAAAGGTGCATTATTATTTACATTATTTAGAAGAATTTTTTAAAAATGAAAAATATCTAACCACCAGGCAACTTTTTTTGAGCAATATTGCTTGCTCACTTTCCCATTAAAAATGGGTAACACATTTATATTTGGGTGTTTTTTAGATTGGTTGTGGGCTACATTCATCTGGTTGCCTATTGATGCAAACATTTCTCAAAAAGCTGATCAGTCTATCATCAGCCTAAGGCATTAAAAATATATGACATTGTGTAGCCATGCTTTAGCATTAATAAACAGGCACACTAAGATTAGATTTTTTTTCATTTTAGGTTTTAAAAGTGGCTTTAAATAATAGATTTTGGTGAAATCAATCTCTGATGAGATAGTTGTGCAATATTTTATTTTTCCCTGTCAGTGGGTTTAAACGAGAACTGTGTAAAAGCAAAGCAAGCAAATTTGCTTGTTTTAAAATAACAGAATTTAGATAAGCTTGGTTTGCAGGGTTTATGTGGTCTTGCGTAAAATGTTAAAAATAATTGTCATACTGGATTTATACAGACCTAAAAGTATATAAATGCGTTTGACATGATGTCATTCCTATCAAAACAATAGCTATTTAAAACTACATATTATCATACACATATTCTACTGCTTTAACTAAGATGTAATAATTCTTTTTTAAATAGTGTTTGAAGAAAATGTGAGAAAAATAACAAGCAATTTGCAGATGTCCCCAGATGTCCTTCACACCTAATTCATTGGATTGTTAGGTTTTTTTTTACATACAGTTCTACACTGAAATTTGGTGTACTATGCACAGTATGCATTTTGCATACTGAACTTCATTCAAATAAAACTTAAGCAGTAGTGTATTACTATGTTTTCATAGTAATACACTACTGCTTAAGTTTTATTTAAATGAAGAGTCAAATCAAACTATATATTAACTAATTACCTTTTTCCTGGGGTTGTAGCATTTAGAGGCATGAACATACATGCATCTAGGCAGTTGTTTTCTCGTTAAAGCACAACTAATGAGTGTTTTAGTTGGTTTTAGGTCTGGTTCGAGTTGGCTTCTGTGAATTTGTTCTGCAATTACTGTCCAGTTGACGGGAAAAGCAATTCATTTCGGCACTTCTTTTTTCTGTGTGTGTGTGTGTGTGTGTGAGAAAGGGAGAGAGTATTTATGTTTTAGAAGAATATAACTGAATTATGGGTACATTCTGTGGGTTAGTGTTAAGATGCTGATCTATAACAGACACCTCCTACAGGAAGCACTTTATTCAAACAGCACTTTGAGCTGCTTCATTTGCTTTACCACTGCAAAGAGAACCTTCATTTGTTACGCATATGAAAAGAGTGACAATCGTGCTCCCAAACGAACACCTCAGACTTTCAGAAGTGCATTCATCTGTTTGCTTTGCGCACTTCTTGGTTCTTTTTTGATCAGATTTGGTTGCAATGTGTCATTTCAAGGGTCTGATTAGCATAGCACTGACACATAGTATTCGGTCTGTGATTGTATCGTATTGTACACAAATTTCTTACAATAAGGGCTGCTTGAGGAGGCAGTATGTATTAGCTTTGGTCATAGTGCCTACTTTGCAGACTTCCAGTATTTAGAAAGGAAGGAAGGTAGGAAGGTTGAAAAAGGTAGTATCCTTTTTTTTTTTCTACCAAGGGCATCTGAACATTTAGAAAGTAACCTTTTAATGGCAGCAACTGGTTGTCCTCTAAAAGCAGGAAGTATGTAAAGCTGGTGGAAAATTAATGAACCATGTGCACTTTAAAAATCTGAGTACAGGTTTGTTCCAAACAAAGAAATGAGTAGAAGTATGTTTGTTATATATGTAAGTGCAATGCATGACCAGAAGAGAGCAGTGTTCGTTTGATGTTTTTCTCGCTTTATGTATAGGGGGTATACGGATATTGCTATTGTACACAATTTATTGCCCTGATGAAACAAGATATTTAATTTTAAAGAATTATTTGGGAAGATTGATGTTTATTTTCCTTAAGTGTTAGAGGAAACAGCTATGTCAATTTATAAGGCCATCTCAAAATGTGATTATATTGCAGCTATATCTGAGTTACTCTAAACCCTTGAATTCATGAAATTGGACTGTTAACCATAACATTTACTGAAGTCACAGTTTTTAACCCATAGGCCTTAAAATCATTACACGGTGGTTGTAATGATTGACTTTAGTGTTACGAATTGTCGTTCCAACGTAGTTTGCCTTCATCTCCAAATGTAAAATTTTGTACGCATGATGTTAGAAAACAACAGGACCGGGGAAAAGGGGTTTTGAATGTGGCAAAAATGACCTCGTGAATAAAATGAACAATAACACAAAGCAAAATTAAAAACTATTTCAGTTTGGGGAATATCAAAATATAACAGCAGAGATGCAATACACTTCTGTATATGTTCTTGATAGTGGTGTGGGTAATGTGACGTTCACAAAAAAGAAAAAAGAAAGATTGTTCACAAACTTTCTTCAGTTGTTCCTTTTTATCTTTGTGTTGACCATATGCAGTTGGAATTAAGATGTGTCAGTGTTTGTTAAATGATTTTAAAAGATGGCAAAATTATAAAAAAATGGTGTGGTGTATCTTTAGATAATGTAATGTAGTGTGTTCTCCTGTAGAGCCTTCAAATATTATACGACTCTAAAACAAGAAAGACATGGTTCTGTCTAGTAGCACTTTCTTTTCATGTGAGTACTGTATTAGTTTCTGTTTAACATGTATGGTACGGTATGAATATTCCTCATTTGCCTTGTAATGTTTTTAAAAGGTTGAAATATGTAGGATACATATCTGATGAAAAACAAAGTTTTAAATTTGACATTTGTGCATGCTAACAGTAGGGTCCTGACGAACTTTTAATATATATATATATATATATATATATATATATATAAAAAAAATGGTGCTATATGAGAACATATATAAAGGTGCTGAACTGGACCCTAGCTGCATGCTTGTTGAATGACAATGGAAACAGTAGAGCAAACCCGAGGCTTTTCAGTCTTGAGATTGATGAAAAGATGCCCTTTCTCAATGCAAGCAGTTTTGAGTAACTGTAAATCTTGCAAACTTGTGTTTGTGCAGTTGTGTGTGTGTGGAGGCTCTCTGTTCACAAGTCTGGCTTAATTCTCCAGTTAAGGTTGCTTTGAGCAGGATGGCATAAAAAAGGTGCACAAGCTGCAAAAACTATGTCAGACATGCAACCAGGGAGCAGCCCATCCACCATGGCTGATACTCAGTCTTTACATAGCAAATTCTAAAACTGGTGGGTGAGAACTTGAATAGGTAGACGTCTCATGGTGGAAAGCCTCACCAAAGTACATGTTGAAATGTGAGATGCTTATTTACAGTTACCCAATTTTTGTGTGTAAAAGTTCCACAGACAATCTAATAAAGTACAACTTTTTTATGTTTAAAATGTGTCTTTTGATCAACTCCTCAAATATATTGTTAAATCTTTTCCCACATTAACGTAAGTTAATAACTTATTTTGGGCAGTTGTTTGTACAGTATTTTGGCATGATACCTTTAGAATAGAAAACTGAAGTGTTTAAATTAGTGCTTCAATAACTGCTATCCTAGCTGATTTAGGCTTTGAGACCTAAGCATCTATCTATAATGTGCTTTTGTTTGGCAAGATGTATACCGAATCCCTCTGACTCATGGTCATTTGAGCTCAAGCGCTGAGCCATGATTTCTGATAGTTGCTTGATCCTCTCTGGTCTTTCAGAAAACTGGTTATTTCTGAAGGATTTTATTATATAGTTGCAAGTAAATATTTACAGGAAAACATGCATAGGATGTGTTTTAAGAACTTTTGTCAGAGATCAGAATCATTCGCAAGGAAAAAAACAAAACCAAAAAGGAAGCAGCTTCATATGAGGGTGTGATAATGGGTGTAAATTCCTAAAATAGAAGCTTCTCTTTCTGAGAATGATGGTCAGTTGATGCACCAGAGATTCAAAGAGATCCAAAGAGATTCAGTCTGAAACAAGACACCACACACAAGTGATTCATTTGAAATACTGTAATTAAATTGTTTTTTTACCAAGAAAAAAAAGTGAAGTGAAAAAAGTGAAAATTGAAGTGTCATTTAGAATGTTAATACATTGAAGAAATGTAATGGCTACACTTTTTTAATGAGCATGTTTTCTCATGTGAAGCCCTGTGACAACCTCTGACATATATATCAAGTTGAAATTCTCAAATAGTATAATACTAACATTTAAAAATATATGTTTTAAAACAAAAAGATCCAAATGTTCTCATCTCTTGTCTACGTGGGTGATATTTTTTCGAGGCACGTTGGTGGTTTGGGCTAAAGAAGAACCCGTGGTGTTAGTAACAGTACTAGGTAATTTCCTGTGCCTTTGCTGTTCAGCGTTTGAGGTCAAGCGATTTCCTTTTTGGTATGTCTCACTTGATGTTCCTCAAACTGAAGTGACAAACTTTGCACAGTTCTCTGCTAAGACATCTTAGATAATGTCATACATGCTCAACTGCCATTTTAAATGATGGTAAGTACCCAAAAGTTTGATCTTACACGTTGAAATGAATATGTCTTTTAATGTGTTAATACCTGTTTGTTTGCTCAGTAGCCATGATGTAGACATGATTAAACTTGTAAAGAAACATTTTACATAGCAAACATAGCTGTGTTTTCGCTGTTGTGCTATCATTTGAAACCACCAGCATTTCTTTCAACACTACTAATACTAATTCTACTAATAATACAGATTTAGCCAAATCTTTCATTACAAGTCATATTATTGTCAATGTTGAATTGTAGCAACATTGACCGAACCATCTTGCAACACTGAACTGACCAGTTTTGAAGGATGTTTTTTATACATGTGAAAATACCTGTGTTGACATTTATATTTTATGCTACAAGATCCATATTCTTCTTTTTTTTCATTAAATATTTCTAACACCTTGTATCAAATAGCATCTTATTAGTGTAAATTAAATTTTATGTTATGTTATGTTTCATGGTTATACAGTGACATGGTAAATTGTACAAACAAAAAGCTGACCAGGTTTAATAAAATGTAATCATAAGTTATTGAATGCGAGCACTGCAGGAGAAATATAATCTGGGACAAGAGTGCCCTGCAAAAAAATATTACTTAAGAATGTTTGTCTTTTTTTCCAGCCCAAATATCTAGAAATTCTAGATAGAAAAGCATTTTTTGCAGTGTAAAGCTTTCGCTGCCTTGACATTTGGTGAGAATTAGTTTCACAATAAATTTATCGTAAAGGCCATACTATACATTGTTACAAACAACTGTATGAGCAAATTGTTTTTATGGTTGTGTTTTATTTTTTTGCCTGGCACTAATAAAGCAGGTGACGAATTATGATAATTTTGGGAATATCTGCTAAGCAAATCATCATCAGACAAACATACAAACATGTTTTTTTTTCTTCAGAGTGCATATCAGTTGTAAACAAGTATGAAAAAAAGACAGTGTGAGGAGACATTAGGGGGCTCCAGATCACACCAGTCAACAATAACAGGAACCCTGTCACTGAAGAACTTCACCATACCCAGGAAGAAACGCATCTGTGGAGAAGGTTTTATAAGATTTTTTCAAAATCCAAATCAACAAAATAATATTTGTGATGGCATACTAAACATCCAAACTGGGTCATGAAAGTGCTGTCATAATCCAGAGCTACTGTTGAATTCATCAGCTGTTTTAAAAAGTGCTTTTTTTGACTTTTTTGACAGTGCTTTTGGAACGTTGCTCAGAGGAAAGTCGTGACTACAATCTCATTCATACAAACCTGAGAGATGCCAAGCTGGACACTAGAGCGGACAGAGCAAATGCATGGGTCTGGAAAGATGTTCATTTAGTGCACAATGAGGAGCTCCTTAAAAAGTTCTCAGAAAAAAGGTAACTACATAAAAGCATTCAGTAACATGCTGGCCTGTTGCTACATTTTCCAGTACAGTCACAGGCTTTGCACCTTGTGGCACCTCAGAAATTCAAAAATAAAAGAAAATAAATAAATAAATTTCATATAGTGTATATATAGTGTATATAGTGTATAAAATAAGTATTGAACATGTCACCATTTTTCTCAGTATACATTGAAGGGACAGATGGAATGACATCCAGATTACAGATGGGAGAAACCATATCCTTCCTATTAATTTATTTCTCTGTATTAATTTTCATTTCATATTAATGTTTATTATAATCATAAAACGAATCAGTATTTAAATTACTTAATTATATTCCATATGCTGTAGTGTTTGATTTAAGATGTAATGCCTTCATAAGAAGGACTGCGCAACCTGCTACTGATAAGATATTGGGTTGAGCTAGTTAGCCTTGAGAAGCTGACGTTGTTGCTATGCGTGTGTGTGTCATTTTCTTCTGTAAAGTGCCCAGTTTGGTGAGGATATCCATATTTGGTCCATCCTTTCGGGAGTCCTGTGGCCCGAATCATCAACTTCTTCACCTTGAATTATGCAGACAAATGTTTTTAATATATTTAGTTGGACCGATTAGAATGTGACTAATGATTGATGTAAATTAGCGAGCCTCTGTTAGAATACATAAACTTATTGTCTGTTAGGTGTGGGCAGAGCGGCTACGAAGTCGATGAGAGAACTGAACCTGACTGGTGCTGATGAAACTGCAAACTATTTTCTTCAGGAAAATTTTCTTCAATTGATTATATCTCTGACTTCTGGTCTTCATTCAACGCATGCACCTGGTCCTAGGGTCTTTACTGTTGTTTCCCCCACAGTTTCATCAGCAGAAGTCAGATTCAATTCTCTTATCGACTTCGTAGCCGCTCTGCCCACACCTTACAGACAATAAGTTTATGTATTCTAACAGAGGCTCACTAATTTATGTCGATCATAAGTCACATTCTAATTGGTCCAAAAACTAGACATATTAAAAACATTCTTCTGCACAATTCTAGGTGAAGAAGATGATGATTCGGGCCCCAGGATTCCCGAACGGACATACCAAATATGAATCTCCTCAGCAAACTATGCACTTTACAGAAGAAAAAGACACACATACATAGCAAGAGCGTCTGCTTCTCAAGGCTAACTAGCACAACCAAATGTCTTATCAGTTGCAGGTTACAAAAGAAGTGCAAAAAGAAGATTTTGCAAAATCTCTCATATCTTATAAATGTCATGGTTGATTCTACAGAGCACCATGACCTGAGGAAAGATAAAACAACACACAGGCAGCCAGGCTCCGTTGACCTCGGGCCTGGCTTGAAACGCATCAATTCAATCCACAGAGACTTCTGTGGATGGTATTACTTCTTAAATCAAACAGTTCAACATATGAAATATAATTGTGTAATTAGTAGTTAAATACTGATTTGTTGTATGATTATAATAACCATTAATATAAAATGAAAATTAATAAAGAGGAAGAAATTAATAGAAGGAAGGATATGGTTTCTCCATACGACATCACTCCATCTGTCCCTATAACATAAGTGCTGTTGACTTGAAATTTGAACCATCAAGAGTTGAAGAATTTGTGGAAGAATGGGCCAAAATCACACCTGAGTAATACAAGAGACTAGTTTTGCCTACAGGAGACATCTCAAAGCTGTCATTACCAAAAGACTATGTACAAGTATTCAGTCAATCGTTTAATACTTTTTCCCTTACATTCCATTTTATTACACATAACTTAATTTCTGAACTTATTTGTTTTGTTTTATTTGTATTTATGGATTACTTGGGTTGTTACATCTAGTAAAATCAATAGCACCTATAAAAGTATATTTAGTGAAAAAAAAAATAATGTGTTCAGTACATGTGTCTTATTTTACCTGCTGTATCTGTGACTGCTCATCTTCAGGGCAGAGATGCGAGCAAAAGGAAGACATGGGAGAGAAATCGAAGAAAGATTCTGTTTTCTAGCTGTGTCGGATCAAATGGCAGCCCAGATTTATCAGCATGGTCTACAGGTTGACAGCACTGTCCAGTATGCCTTGGGAAAGCAATCACATGGGGTTTATCTTTTTAGGCATGTCGATGTGGCTCTAAAATCTAATGCCAATGTATTAAGTTTGACAAAAGTCATCATTTTCAAGGTTTGTTGAATGTTTACTGTGTCCTATACAGTCTAAACATTGTGGAACAACATTTATTAATGAAAATGACAATAAATTTTGAGCATTGTTGTATTTGGGGGATTCAGGTTCTTTTTGGAAAGGTGAAAAAAATCACTCCAAGCTTGAACTGGAACAAAACGCCAGATCCCACTGTGGGCTTTGACTGTCACATGTGTAAAGATGCAGCGTCCCATCGAGACACTATTCACCAGCAGGTTCTGGGCTCCTCTGTGAGTTGATTTAATGTCATAATATCAAATTATCTGATCTGATACTGGATAATCAACAGGAGTCTTTTTAAAAAATTGTCCTTCTAGGTTTTTCTGTTTGACTTTAACGAGAAGCAGGAACTCACTGAAAGACCCAGGCAGTGTTTGCCGTATGCTGTGGTTTCATTTGTTCCTGCCAGTGATGCCATTCTGACTGTGCCTACAAACCTACAACTCTCAGTTTCAGCAATACCTATTGGCCAAGTGCATGGTGAGATAAAACACAAACCTTTTTATTAAGACTTCAAATGCATGCTCAGTGTTGGGTAAAGTTACTTTTAATGGATTATACTGTGTTACCCCTTGCTTAATTATAACTTAGTTATTTGTAAACTTACACATTTACTTTTGAGCTAATTTTTAAGTCTGGACAGGGCTTGCTAGTTTGTTTGTTTTTTAATATAAAAAAGTTCTTCTCTTACAAATATAAAAGCCCTTTCACACCAAAAGTGAAATGAATGAGGAAATGTAAATTTATGTCTGTACAACTCAAACAAATAGCATGAAGAATATAATGCAGGAGACGAAAGTAAAACGTTATTTAGCAATAACAAAAATGAAACACAAATGTGCCATTTTTCCTTAGTATGATTGATTTGGATCATTGAAGGTAAGCAGCAAAGATAATGGGTTATAAAATGGGTTTACAAACATTATATTTGTTTTATTTAATTATTGCATGTTTGTAAATGTTCTGAGTTTGCATTTCACTGTTTTATTCTTTTGAGGAAGACTGAATCTATTTTTGTGCAGATGAGATGAGTAACCACATATTCATATTTAGTCTAGAACTACAGCTCCACTTACTCACGATTTCTCTCAATATGGCAACATGAGAGCTGTCAGTTAGAAAAAAGGACTTATTTGAAAAAGTAACTCAAAATTAAAAAGTAATGTGTTCCTTTACTAGCCACTTAAAAAAACTAATCTAGAAAAAAACTAAAGAGCTTTTTTTTATCGGGCCATGGTTGCATGGAATGGATTACCAGGATTTTTGTTGTTGGACAATAATGGAAAATGTTTTCAAAAGAAATTCAAATTGTTTCTGTTCACACAAGAGTCATGATACTGGAACAGTATGGTAATATGGAAAGATGTCTGATAGTTTGTATTGAAGAGCTATTTATGAATTATATGTATAAATGTATAGAAGTATTTGTTCGTTTAGTTATTTTGCATTGGGCTATTGTATACTATTGTAGATTATTTTCAGTGTGTGTGTGTGTGTGTGTGTGTGTGTGTGTGTGAATAATGATGAATTATGTATATTTTTGTTGTAATGTAGAGGAGACCCCAGGAAGAATAGCAACTGAAATCTCAGAAGCTAATGGGGATCTTAATAAATGAAATGAAATGAAAATTACCAAGTCAAGTTTATTTCTATAGCACTTTTGACAATTCATATGCAGAAATGTACATCTCTGTGTTTATACAGCATCAAGATTGTTAATTAATAATGTGCTTGTTTTTTTTTATACAACAGACCATTTTAAGGCATGTACTATGGAAGAGAGAAGAGTAAAAGGAGGCACTGCGACCATTATGTTTGAACATTTTGGAATGCCGGGCTGCTTCGAGACAGATTATACACCTCAGAAACTAGAAGTAGAAGCTCGACTTCAACAGAGCAAAACACAAAACACTCAGTCATTTAACCCAAAACAGCACTGGATTGCTGCCAGTGAGGACACAGATTCCAGCAGTTCTGGGCCAGTTATGGATCATGCTGCTTTCTCTCAAAGTTTGCTGGGAAAGAAATTATTCTGGAGTAATCACAAAAAGAATACAAGCAATGACAATGCAGTGGAAATAGTACCTCAAAGTCCACTTGACAAAATTTCTAGCGTAGTGTATTCTTCACGCTTGGTTAGGGATAGACAAGAAACAAAACAACAGAGCAACTACTCAGAGGCCATGGCAGCATATACTGATTCAGGATGTGATTATAAGAAATGGAAACATGCTGACAAAAACCAAAAAGTTAATTATGGATTTGCTGGAAATACATGTGATTCAAAAGAGCGAACAAAGAAGGACAGTCAACAAGAAACCTCTAAAATTGACCAATGTCTGCATACACAGACTTTGCCCTCAATGAAGTTATTCAAAATGAAATTCCAAAAATATGCTGCCTACTTTAGAATGAATGAGGAAGAGAGGCATAAAAAAATATGGTCACAACAAAACATTTCAGCAGAACAAAAGCAAGAATTAGCTGACCGCATACATTTTTATGAAGTTTATTATCAGAAGTATAAAAAGGGATTGATCTTTAAAAATGTTAATAAGACAAAGATGAAGTCCAGCCTTTCCCAAAGAGAGCCCAAAGAAAATCACGTACTACAGACGAAAGATGATACAAGCAAGCATAATCAGTCCAACCAAAATGTGTGCCAACCAAAAAGTCATAATTTTGCAAGTTTATCAGATAACATGGGTAAAGGCAGCACAGAACACATTCATGACTCCAATCATCTAGATTTTACAAAATCTAGAGCACTAATCTTGAGAGAAAAGGGACAGGATCAAGCACCAGAGACTCACCAGGACCATCCTGATAGATGTCTGGTTCAGTCTCCAGATGAACTTTCAGAGCAATCATTGGTGCTGAGATCTTTGAACATCAGCCTCACAGGTGAGAAAACTGAGGCACAAAGTGTACATCTTGATCTCAAGAACCCAAGTCATTTAATGTGTCCCTTTAATGAAGCTAAGCGTAAACACAGCATAGAATATGAAAGTGAGCTCTCCAGAAGTGCAGTAGAGGACTTAAAGGAGAATCCGTCTACTCCAGGTGATAATTTGCATAAAAAGCTCAGCACTGGATCATGCCTTACATATGCTAACAATGTCATGGATAACACAGTCATGGATATTGCAAGCTGTGTTGAAGTCTCTAGCTGTGGACCATCAGACACCTGTGATGTTCAAGAGATGGGTGCATTTAGATGGATAAAATGCTGTGAAAACTTATCTCTAGACCTTGCTGTGGAAGAAGTAAAGCAGGACAACAGTACACACTGGGAATTGTACAAAAGAATTCAACTTGATCAACTATTGCCAAGCATGTTTGAAAAGCATGTTTTCTCCTCAAGTACAGACAAGGATATGAGCAGACAAGCAGACATTTCCAAGCTAAAAAATGAAAGCAAAGATCACAGTGAAGCTAAAACAAACCTAAACACGAGATTCTGGGAAGATGTCCATATCAAAGTTACTCTAAAATCCAGCAAAACATCTGCTCATTCTACAGAAATGCTTCCTCTCTGTGAGCGATTTTCAAAACTCGAAGGGCCTCAGAAGAAATTGAGTGAAGGACACACCAAAATGATACAACTGCTCAGAAGTGAGGGCTACAGAGAGACTGAAATTTGTAATGCAAAACTAATACAATTACTAGCCCAGAGATACAATAAATCTAAACTGTATGTGAAATGCAAAAGCTTGAGCAGACCAGACTGTAAAAAAGCATGTTTTAAAAAACATCACACAGTTCTATCACCACATCACTCTCTAAAGAGGAGCAAATATATCAAGAAGACACACTTCTGGAAAGCAAAGAGAAATCTCAGCAGAGCAACTGAGTCAAAAGGTGAAACAGTAAAAATCAAAGCAAAACCAGACTCTTCAAACAGTCAGTCTGAAATAGTCTTTACAGAACATGAAGATCAAGACCCAGACTTTAATTTAAGAAATGTGTCTCACACATCTCATGGCAGACAAACATTACATGTTCAGGGTTCTCAGGAGGCTAATTCCACTCTTACAGAGACCAAACCAATAGAGGAGCCAATAAATGCTACAGAAGATCACCATAAAAGTGATTCAGTCTGCACTGAGAGGGCAGCAACAGATTTTACTTCAAATCTAATTCCAGTAATTGGGGATAAAGCAGAAAAAGTGAAGATAACTGAAAACATCTCAAATCAAAGCCAAACATCCTTGATAATATGCAACACAACTAACAGTCCTAATGTTGTGATGGATACTTTCAATGATAATGCAGAGACAGACACTATAAAATATAGTGAGCAAACTGCAAATATAAAAAATACTCTAAATGTTCTTGAAGGAACACAATGCATGTCGGCAAATATCCCAAAAATGAACCAATCGGCCCAACCAATTTCTACCAACACATCTAATGTCAGCAGTGCTTGGAGTACTGCTTCTGAGGCATTTGGAGACACAACAAAAGATTCAAAGAAGCGTGGTCCAGAGGTTTTGAAATATACATCAAATACTGTTGTAGATCTTACTGTTGATGATTCAGCTTTGAGTGTCCAATGTGAGATCTCCTCAAAATGGAAAAAGAAGAGCAGCAAAACCAGTTTGTTTGGTTCTAAAGAATCACCAAGTACTCTGGCAATCAAAGACAACTTTAATTTATCAAGGTCAGAACAAAACAAAACCGATGAAGCAAACTCACCAGAAACCCAGCTAATTTCTAAACTAAGAGATTATTTGACCAAATTTGAGTCCACTGTCAAGAAACAAGAAGCAGTAAAAGAAGATCTTAAAGAAAGACCAGTGGTGTGGATAACGCTCGACAGCACAGCACATAAACAGCAGCTGTTTGAAAAAAGCCAGTATTGTATGTTGAATGTTCCTTGTCTGATGCCTCATGGGGGTGAAGCGGTTAAAAAAGACAATACAAGTGAATATACTGAAGCTCCTGTCCAAGCTAGAAAGGTTCTTCGAAGTGAACATGCTCAACATGCAACTGATGTTTGCCTACTAGTGCCTGTTGAATCTAAGATTCGAGGCCGACGATCTTCTCAAACCAAACAATCCAGCAGGCAAAGATCAAGGAGGAGCTCTGTCACTAGTGTCAGTCCTGACAGTACCAGTGCTTTAGACACCATTAAAGATAATGATCCTCATCCCACCCAGGTGAACAACCAAAATGCTGTTCTCCCAGAAATCTCCATCAATAACAGCCTTCATGCCCAATTACAGATGCAAAGAAAGCACACAACAGTACAACAAAACCCCTCTGTAAAATTAAATAGTTTATATGAACGACAGAGGCAAGAGAATCAATCTTTGAACACTGTAAAAAGCTTTAACGATGTCAATGTGAGCAGTACATTCACAGACCATAAATATAGCATCAATGATATTTCGAACACTCTTAAAATGGCAGACCAAACTGTCTCATTAACTGAACTTGGATCTTTGCGTTCTAAATGCAAAAGTATGTTGCAGCATTTCATCTCAAGATTTGAACAAGATCAACAAGTGCCATTCAACCAATCTTTTGTCTCGAGGTGTCTCATCTTGGAGCAATATTTGGACCATCCACCTGCCCAAGTAGATCTGAAATATGAAGCGGTGAATTCTTACTTGGAGTTGCAGATGATGATGGAAGCTTGGCAGTTTGTAGAAAACAAAATCAACTTTCTGAGCTGTAAACCCACGTTTAGGAGTTTGCTGTGGTATGACCCTTCTCTTTATGGAGAGCTCTACAAAGGGGATGTAGGCTTTCAGCAGCAGTCATCATTGTTTGCTTCTTTTCAAAAGACCTTGGCACAAGAGGGCTACAGTAAACTGCAGGAATACTACAGTGCCGTATCCTCCTTGCACCAACAGCTCCATATGGCTCCTGGTGCATCTTACTACATGTATCTGAAAATTAAGCGTGAGCTCCTTGAGGCTGAAGCTGCACTCAGAAATGCCCACGACATAAAAAGCTTTTTTTTATCTGTACCCATGTCTGCGATGATCAATTTTGGAGATAGTTTGGAAAGCTTGGAAAAAATACACAAAGTGATAATGACTTTTGTGGAAACACCTTCGGATCAGTTGCCAGGGACATTTGATGTGGGCAAAGCAGAACATCTGTCCATTACATGCAGATATCTTCAAGAAAAATCTATCTTCATGAAGTCATGCAAAGAAATGATTAGCAAAGTATCATGGTTTGGAATCGAGCACCTTCTTTATGATGCATCTAAAGTTCTTGTATGGCAAGACATGAATCACAGTGCACCAAGTAAGGTTCTCAAGACATATACGAATTCAAACCCGCAAATTATTTTTGGGGTGACGGAGTCAGGTGTTACTCTCGTAAACAAAGTGGAACAGCCCCCTCCATCCACGCATGGAGCAGAGGTCCCAACGAAACAACAGAATGATGCTGCTCTGAAACATAAGAGTTTGCAGTTATGGATGTCCTCTAAACCCAGTGTTCCTCAGGTACGATTTTGATATGTACAGTATAATTACCTGTCAACCCTCCTGTTTTTCCCAGGATATTTCTGCATTTTAACATTCTGTCTATTTTAAAATAAAGTGTCTGTGAAATCACCTTTTTAATGCTAAAGCTAAAACTGTCATTTAGTTTTTTTACTCTTACATTAACTTTTTACAATCCAGTTATCAGTTACTTTAAAATGTAGTCACTGGAAATTGTCTTTCACATGGAATGCCATATTTTACATCTGATTTAAATGTGTTAGAACTGTTTGTGCCCTCTTACACAACATTTTTTTTTTAGAAATTAATTAGAAACATGATACTTACATTATTAGAACTGCGAGAACTGAATGAGAAAGTTGTTTGTATCTTTCTAAATGTTTTTTTTGTTGTTGTTGTTTAATCATCTAGAGTGTAAAGGCTGACATGGATGTGGCTTATAAAATGGCTAAAAGGAGGTAGGAGACATTTTTACAATTTAATTTAAGCATCAAAGACTTTTGTAACAATGACTTTTGCACTTGTAACAATACTGAAATGTGTGGGTAATAAATGTTTTCCAACATCTTTAGGCCATCTGTTTCACCCCTATTGCAATGTAATGGTTTGAAACCCCTTTTCCAAACAACTTCTGTCAGCCACGTTGAGAACCCAACCCCTTACTATGCTCTTCCTCAAGGAGTGGATCTGAGACATTGGGGAATGGTTGAAAGCAATGCTCCAGACTGGAACGCCTCAAACTTTTCACCTTCCACCTCTCATGAAAATTCTCTTCATCTGTCTAATAGACGGGCAACCTTATTAAATCCTCATGAGAGGAGATCTTTAGTAGACTTACAAAGACCTACACAGCCTTCAGTCTTGGCTCGCCAAACAACTTTACGAGAAGATTCTTGTGTTTCACATCTAGCATTTGACAATGTTAAATATCAACAGACTAACACTGCACCACACTTACCTGGGCTCTCACAAGATCAAGTAAACCAGTTCAGTTTAGGCATGACACAACCTTATAGTTTACCAAATTGCCCTTTGAATGCAAATTTGATGCCACCACAGCCTCCTCTCTCTGTTCAGGCTTTGACGCACGTCCCTATGCCCGGCGCGATTACAACAATTCATTACCCCTACTTCCTTCTAAATGGACAAACATACACCACAGGCTCCACTGCAGCCATTCCCCCTGAAGCTAGATATTACCCTAACAACTTTTAGGGCTAATGTACTATATGCTATGATACTGAATCACATGTGAGTCAGTTTGAAGTGAAGTAACGTGTGGCCAAGTATGATGACCCATGTTCAGAATTAGTGCTCTGCATTTAACCCACAGTAGTGCACACACACACACGTCTGGTTATCTATCCTTGTGGGGACTTTATAGGCGTAATGGGTTTTTTACAGTACATTTTATCACCCTACACCAACCCTAAACCTACTATTTATAGGAGACTTTTATAAATAGACTTATAAATAAACTTTTTGCATTTATATATTTAAAAAAATGTATTCTGTGTGATTTATTAGCTTATTTGCCCATGGGGACCTCAATTTGGGTCCTCACCATGACACGAGTTCCCACGAGTCTCTGTGTATTCAGGTTTAAGTCCCCACCAGAAGAGAAAATCAGTTACACACAAACATTTGTGGCAGTGGGCAGCTAATACAGATAAATTTATTAAAGAACTAGTTTAACATAAATTGATTTACAAATGTAGCTGGTGCTTTTAAGCAAATGTACTTTAATGTGACGTTAATGAATATATGAAATAACATACAATTAAATGGGTTAGTTCACCAAATATATTACATTCTGTGATTAATTACTCACCCTCATGTAGCAAAAACACAGGTGAAACAGTCCATGTGACATAAGTGGCTCAACTTTTGCGATGCTACGAGAAATACTTTTTTGCACAAATAAAACAAAAATAACAGAATTAACTCTTCTCCTGTAACTGCCATGCCCAACGCACCTTATACGCAAGCTTTAACGTATTTGACGTAATCAGCCTAGTTTACATCCGGGTGAAATCATGTGCATGTGTGTAATCTGCAGCTGTTTGAACCTAGAAGAAAGAGTATGCTTAGGCAGTAATGTTCTCTAACATGCTGGAAGAGGTAAGTCAAAAGAGAAGAATGGTTGAGTATATGATGTTACTTTTGTTTTCTTTGCACAAAAAAGTATTCTCTTATCATTGCAAAACTGTAGTTAATGTCACAAGGACATTTTCCCTATGTTTTTATCATGTTTTTGGACCTGGGATCATTTCGGTTGTATTGCTGTCTATGGAGGGTCTGGTGGCTCTTTGATATCATCAAAAATATCTTAACTTGTGTTCCGAAGATGAACGAAGGTGTTATGGGTTTGGAACGACCCAAGGGTGAGTAATTAATGACAGAATTTTCACTTTTGGGTAAAATAGCTCTTTTAAAACCTTCTATGTACTGTAAATAACAATATTTTATAAAAAAAATAGTTGATGTTCAGTTACCTTATTGTAGTATTTATTGCAATTAAATATTTGTTTTCTACAAGTTAACATGAAGAAAGAAATGGGTTGATAATTCAGCATATTTAAAGAGATTTTATTATGCAATATACTGGCCAATTAGCCTACTTAACAACAACGCAGCATTCAAATAAATATTGTTTGTGTCCTCTTACACATTTATTCTATTATAAATTTTTTAGAAACATTATACTTACATTACTAGACTGTACTGATTCTGACACAGATACAGTAATACTATCTTAACAGCTATTGTAGCCTACATAACTAAACAGTATCCCTCTGCTGAGTTGTATTACTTAGGGTAACTTTTTACTTTAATACTTAATTATTAATTTTATATATATTTTTTGTATTTATTATTATTAAATTATTATTATTACTATTGTTAAAGGCCCCATATTGCACACTTTTTTTAAAGTTATATTTTAGGTGTTGATGTCCTTAAGAATATAAATTAATATTATAAGTAACAAAAAACATCTCAATATGTTTTACGGCTCCTCTTTTAGGAGCTTTGTCAAAAACAGATAGATTTTCCAAGGGGGGATAATTGCAGACTGGAGAGCTCCAAAAAAGGGGGGGAACTCCAAAAATGGGCAAACCTTCTAAATGGGGCGGGGTCTTTTCGCTTAAAGATTCGCATTGGGTGGTTTTAGACTTTCATTTAAAAATAAAACTTTATGAAATAAACCTTGTTTCTAGTTTATCTAAAATAAATAGATGCTATATAAATCAAAACTACTTGCTGATGACATAGCTTGCTTATTGCTTACATTGCTTGTTGCTTTGTTTCACTTTATTGTATTGTATGTTTTTGTGAACTTTGTAGATTGTAATTTTCCTCATAACCATTATGTAAAAACAATTCTTTTTTATTTGCATCGTCTTTGTCTGCGATAAAAAAATGCCAACACAACCTCTTCCATTGCTGATGTTTGCCCACGACAAAGCAGCGAGATTCAGGAACTAAACTCTGCAGTGCAGGAACTTCCGGCAAGATGGCACACTGAGTAGTTACACTATTACGTGCTCTCATATTTAATCCTGAATTTGGTAACACTTTATAATAACGTTCAGTTGTAAGGCATTTATAAGTGATTAGTTAATGATGAACTAATCATTTACA
>JAUCMT010000002.1:4218238-4235152 GCA_032357475.1 Enteromius thamalakanensis
AACAGAGCAGTCCAAAATAATCACAAGGATAACGCTTAGAGATGATGCCAAGGCAGAGCAAAACTTCGCGATTACTTAGAGCGCGGTGATCGTTTAAGTAGTCTAACTACGAAACTACGAACACCTGGGACAGAAGAGATGAGGTGTTCCAATGAACCGTGTCCGGGTAGGAACTAGTATTTGGGCGATGGTTCCCGCTGATGACGGTCGGAGAGAGCCACAGAGGTCGGGTTTGTTACCAGTATACCCAAAGGCAGTCCCAGAAACGCTGTTTGAAACAGCCCTGTTTGCTATGTCACAAAAATCAATAATCAATTATTTCAAGGGATCCTATTATTAGCATATCATTAATGGGTTAGTTCACCCCAAAAAAATTTGTCATTAATTACTCACCCTCATGTCATTTCAAACTCCTGGCGATCGACTGTCCTGCAAAGTTTAGCTCCAATTTTGATCTGAAGCAACTAATTAAATTTTTTAGGATGGCTTGAAAATTAAAGGCATGTGTGTTAGATTAGAGTTGGAGTTACAGTAAACTTTGCCAGACAGTCTATCGCAAGGAGCAGGGTTGGGGCACTCTTGCCGTAAGCCCTTATTAAGTTATTTTTGATGATATCAGTGAGCCATCCAAGCCTCCATAGACAGCAATACAACTGAAATTATCCCAGATCCAGAAACACCGGTAAACTGGAACAGTAAATACACCGGTAAAAACAGTCCATGTGACATCAGTGGAACAACTTAAGTTTTGCGACACAAGGAGAATACTTGTTTTTTGGTCACTGGTGTCACATGATTGCTGTCTATGCAGGGTCTGATGGCTCTCTGAAATCATCATGAATTTCTGCGTTAGCAAGATGAACAAACCCAAATAGCACACATACGTCTGCAAGATGTCTGTTAAAGATATCTTAAAGCATCTACCTGTCTACAAACATCTGACAGATGTCTTTCAGATGTCAGTTTTACATACATTGTAATTCATAAACATCTTAAAGACATCAAATAGACGTCTATTTGACATCTAAAAGGAGACATCCTATAGACGTATTGCAGATGAGCAAACAACTTAAATAATATGTCTTGAACATGTAAATGCAGATGTCAAATAGATGTCTCCTAGATGTATGTGTGCTATCAGGGAAGGTCTTATGGGTCTGAAACAACATAAGGGTAATTAATTACAGAATTTTCAAATCCTTTAACTGTTAGAAGAGGCACCAGTGAGAAGGCAGCCACTTTAATACAGTATATTTTTCTATAGATGTTTTAGTAGCTGTTGATATTTTTCACTATTTTCAGATGGCATGGGCTGTTAGTGCTTATTTATGTGTTCTATTTTAAATAATAACTAGCAGCAACAGTGTAAATATAGCCCAGCGTCTGTCACTGTCACACTGTCACTTAGTCCTGTGTTTATGTTTATCTTGTCCATGTGCTCTGCGTTTGTTTCCATGTAATTCTCCCATGTGCTGTGCCTTGTTTGTAACCCCACCCATCTCATCAGTGTTTACTCCCTGCCAGCCGTGTGTCAAGGTTTTCCTCTTTGTCTTTGATTAGTCTCTGTATTTATTTCATGCCTTGTCTTTAGTCTAGCGTCAGTTGTTAAAGTACATTATGTTGTGTGATCGTCTGCGTTGGTCTGCGCACCTTCGTCAGCCTCCCTTGTTTCCTATTATTAAATATTCATTCATTGGAATTCCTGTCTCCGAGCCTCTTTGTCCCGCTGAGAAGCGAGACCGCGACATCACCAGCAACTCGTTACACAGACTCATCTCTCCCGCATTGGCGTCCGTTCTTTACTCGCATTTGCTCGTGGGTGCGACTGGAATTGCGAACTTGACTGCATTTGAGTTTTCAAGGCATTTTAATGTCACATCATTATCAAGTAAACAAATTTTACGTATGTTACTGTATCCACTGTATTTGGTAAAAAAAAAAATTTTAGCAGCCATTGTCCAAAACAGGAGGCCTTGACTGGTGTGACTGAAGCTATTTTAAATTTTCACAAGAGAAGAACAAAAACATTAATAATTTACATTTAATTTTAAATTAAATTTACGTAATTTAAATACGTAATTTAGTATAATAAATTTGATTTTTTTTTAAGGGACCAGATTTTTTACTACAGGGGGAGTTTAATAAAACATGTTGTCATTTATGATTAACAAAAGAACATTAGTGCACTAACTTTTTTGCACCTTATTGCTGAAGAAAGTGTTTTAAGCAAGGCCACTTTTTTGCCCATTCTTAAATTAACTGAGAACACAATTCATTTCCACCTGATAAAAAACATAAATATAGCCTATGTCATGCAGTTTGTCTACTCTGTATTTTTTTTCTTTGTGTGTGTTTGCATCACAATTTATTACTTTTAATTGTTCTGTCCAGTAAAACATTCAGCTTCTATTAATAATTAATCTGCTCCAAACCCCAGAAAACAGTTTGAGTTCTACTCTTGTAAACAAATCCTCAAAATGCAGTCTGGGATCTATATAACCTCACCATTTGAGTACTATACTCACTTTTTACACTCTTTGTATTTATCTTAGCAGAGTATGTATGACTAACATGACTGTTAATGCTTCTGAAAATTGTTACCTTTGTATGTTGTATTGTGTACAAATATACTTATATGCAGTAATATAATAATATGTTTAATGGTCTAATGGGATCCATATTATCAGTCCACATGAGAGATAATGAGGAACCATCAAATATAACTGGACAGCCCTTTTTAATAATTTTAGTAAGCTTCTAAATGTATTGTGCATGTCAGTACCATTAATTTTAAGTCTGATGGAAATAATCCAACAACAACACCAGATAGCCAATGTGTCTTAGCTTTAACTAGAATCTTGATGGTTTTCACCTAAGTGAACCAAGGCCAATCTTTTGATACTGTGGGTTTAGAGGAAACCAATTGTGGTTGAGCTGGGTTTCCAGGCACATCGCCAGAAGTGTTGGCTTGGTTTGCTGTAATTTGTTGCACTTTTTCTACATAGGGTGAGCCAGGACTTCCAGGGCTGCCTGGACTCCCTGGGATTAAGGTAAATGTAGTGTCTTCAAAAACTTAAAACCACTGATCCCACCCATCCCTCATATACAGCAGCCAATATAATGTGTAGAGACTGCAGAACAGTTGTTGAAGTGCGACTATATTGTGTTCATGTATCCTTCATGTTACTTGACGTGGCTTAATTTAGTTTTAAACAGAGTATGCCCATTTATCCTAGTGTTCTTATAAATACCCAGGCTTGTGTTATGATAGGCATTCACAACAGTCAAACATTGCATGAGTGTGTCAAATCATACAGATCGCTCTTCCACTTGTACCACTTTCTATATTGTAATGGAGCATTGTTTTCTTGCCTTCTGAACTGAAAATTATAAAATATTAAAATTACAGATGTTCATGTTCCAATCTGGCAAAATATACTTTTTAAAGTTATGAGTAAGTGAGTGGAAAACCACTAGAGGGGAAGGCATGTGCTAATGCTTGTTGCTGTTTTGGTTTGTTTGCCTGTGTACTTTTGTAAGCTTACAACCTTCTGGCCTTGTAAAAATCCTTCCTATTTTATACAACCCTGGTTTTACTTAGAGGCCGAAGGCTCTGAATTCTAACACTGTCCAAATGCGATGCTCTCATGTTCTTTTTAAGGTTTCTGAAATTGAGACCATTACATGTGCTCACAGTATTCATTGACTTAATGTTAGAATGGTTTTATTAATGAGCACTGAAAATATCAATGCATTCTCACTTGCACATACTGACTTTTTTTTTTCAAGGTACCCTTTAGCATTACTTTTTGAGATTCAGGGTCCTCCATTGTTTTCAGTTCTTTGTATATTTAATGTTTTGCATGCATTTCGAAAAAAAAAAAATAATAATAATAATTTTATATTCACTTATGGTTTCGCTGGCACACATAACCACAACCTTACCCTAAACCTACCCACTTCTGAAAAATATAAAACACATACCCTAACAGGCAAATATATAAAAAAACTGACCATAAAGAAGCAATATAATTAAGCATTACAAACAAGTTGTGTTGCATCCCAAGTCTTCTGAAGCCATACAATGTCTTTATGTGAGGTAACACATAAGGTTTTAATCATTGAAAATGATTCCACTCTGTTAAAGCACTTACAAGAGCCAATAGCATTTCACAACCAAGGCTGAAGTAAGGCTTTTTCTGGCTGCATTTTTTGAATTTCCACATGGTACACAAGATGAGCTTTATGGCAGACGGAGATGATAATTGTTTTATGACTTGTTTCCAATGAGAAAGATGGGTCAGTACAGTAAAGTACAGTACGATTTGATTCAGGACAGAACACCCTGATCCAGCTTGCAATTCCACTGCCATCAGTACCCTTATTTGATAGACGTGGTGTATGCCAGAAAGTAGTGAGCGACAGTGAAGCGCTACAATAAGCACAATTCTGCCTCTTTTTTGTCAGTTTAAATGAACAATAATAGCCATTTTTAAAAGTTAAAGTAAAAGTATAAGAGAAGGAAATAAGACAAAACATGCTAAATCAGTGCTGTACTATTAAAGTTTACAATAAATATCTAAAGATAAACATAACTTTGTGCTTAGCCAAAACAATATGACTAGCAACAAATCATTGATTCATGAGTCTTGAATGCCTGTTAAATATACCCAAAGCAAATTGTATCTCATTTAATCACTACAGAGACATTAGAACCAGTGCCAAATGTCTGAAGGACTAGCTGAGCTTAAGGCTTCTCAAAGCGGATACATTACAACTGCGTGTCAGGTAATCAACTGGAGCTACGGGGGGTAAAAATTAAATTTTTTAAGACTTTTCTGATGTATTTTATTATAAAACACTTTAAAATCTAAATATCTTGGTTACGTATTGTAACCCTCGTTCCCTGAAGAAGAGTATAAGTAGGTCACCAGATCTAGCGTTAATTAGGTCTTCGCTGAGGAGCCGAGTTGGTGTTATGGCCCCTAGCGGTGGTACAGCCTCTATTGCGAGGGGACGTGACGTCTCCGTTCCCTTTTTCAGGGAACGAGGTTTACAATACGTAACCGAGACGTTCCCTTTCAGTCGGTCACTTCGACGTAGCATCGGTGACCGACAAATAGGGATCCCTACCAAAGTGCCACAAAGACTGCCCCATGTGAGAGTCACCAACCCCCTGTGTTTGGTCTGTAGGAAGGTAGACTTACCACATGGACCAGTACCGCACTATAAGTAACTGGACACTGGGATGTCCCATGAAGGACGTGTGGAAGTCATTCTCTTTCAGAGTACAGAACTACAAATTGCATATAGAATATAGGAGGAGATTGAACCCTAAATTGGGGAAGGTACCTCAATATGTCTTCCACCTGAGATCCTCATGGTCAGGGGTTCTCAAGTATACATCGCTTCGAGGACCTAGCGTCAGATGCTCCGCAACATCCGACTGCCGAGGGGATCGGAGGACTCAAAGTGTCAACTGATAAGGATTACTGGTGACACGAAGGCTATAGAACCTAGCGAACGTGTCAGGGGTCGCCCAACCTGCAGCTCTACAAATGTCAACAAGCGAGACGCCTCATGCCAACGCCCAGGAGGACGCTACACTTCTAGTTGAGTGAGCTCGTACACTGAGCGGACAGGATGCATCCTGAGCCTGGTAAGCAATGGTGATGGTATCCACTTTCCAGTGGGCCATCCTCTGCTTAGAGACGGCATTCCCCTTCTTCCAACCTCCATGACAAACAAAGAGCTGATCTGAGGTCCTGAAGCTCTGTGTCCCATCTACGCAACATCGTAATGCTTGGACGGGACACAGCAACAGTAAGGTTGGGTCTGCCTCCTCCGGGGGAAGCCCTTGGAGTTTCACCACCTGGTCTCTGAAATGAGTGGTAGGAACCTTGGGCACGTAGCCGGGCCGTGGTCTCTGGGTCACCTGAGAATCCTCGGGCCCAAACTCGAGGCAGGAATCGTCGACCAAATATGCATGCAGGTCCCCTTCCCTCTTAATGGAGGCCAAAGTTAGCAGGAGGAGTGTTTTTATTGATAAAAACCTCAACTCGACTGCTGGCAAAGGCTCAAAGGGATCCTCTCTCAATGCTTTTAGCACAAGAGAGAGATCCTAAGAGGGTATAGAAGAGGGCCGAGGAGGATTTAATTCCTAGCCCCCCTAAGGAACCTGATGATCAGATCATGCCTACCCAAAGACATGTCATCCCATGTCATGTCATCGACAAGGTCTTGGTTGGCAGCGATAGCAGCCACATAGACAGTTGAGTGAGACAACACCTGTTTAGGCTACATTTTCCCTTCTGTGTGCACATACTGTACTTCAGTCTGCTTTCATGATCTCTGCTGTAAGAGCAGAAATCAAAAGATCTTCACAGAGCATATATGACACCAAACACAATCGTTGACGGACCAAAATGCATACAAAAGACATGGGTTTTATACACAGCACGCTAATTACAAGACACGACACACCTGGGGAAACACAGGTGGAAGAGAATCAACTAATAATTACAAATTGACATAGGAAGGACCAAATAACAAACAGGAAGACATGAACTGAAACTAAACTGAAAGCAAAACAGGAAGACAAGAAAACGAAACCAAGAACAGAACTAAACAGACAATAATGTTACACATAGTATTTTTAATGGATAAAATATAGTAATCACTTTAATTTCCAAATAAGCCTAACCAGTTGTAAATAAAATGCAGTCGCCCATTAAAATTCACTCCCCGGACTCTGTCCCCCATTTCCAATCCCTCAGAATGATGATACAATTCCCAGTACCTTTTGCATTGGCATATTGACATAAAGGGTTTCTTATTCAACACAATGGAGCACCCGGCACATCGAAAATTTACGCTAAAGGGGTACTCTGCGTGATTTGTTGGAAGTGAGAACATGTAGAAAATATCAATGCTAATACAAAGATACAGTCTTTTCATTAACACTAGATATTCTTCAGCACATTCTTCCACATTCTTCATTACTCTTCTTGTGTAGTACCATAAATGCTTTTACATCAGAATTTTATATTAATGTTGGTCACCATACTAGCACCATCATCAAGGTGAGAGAGTCTTTAATGACAAATATATACAAATATATAGAATGTTTTTTGTTTTCGTTTTTTGTCTACGGTATTTCACCTTTTTTAATTTGAGTTCTAGTAATTGACAGACAGTTACATTGCTGCAGTGTTGCTTCTGTATGCAGGGTGAACCTGGATTCTTTGGGCCTCAAGGTGAGCCTGGGCTTCCAGGCCTGCCAGGAACTAAGGTGTGTTGTAACACAGCTATTGTTGACATATGTATATATATATCACAGTTTAATATTGTGATCATTGTGGTTTCATGCAGATGTGCCAGTGATAGCTGTGTTAAGGACTGAATGGTTAACAAACAACAAATTCAGTTTGTGTGGGAGCACTACCCTGCAATCTGCTGAGAGAAAAGTTTAATTTAAACTATTTATACCAGACTTTTTATTACGTATATTCTGAAGCATTTGTACAAATTAAATTAGTATTTGATTTATTTGAATACGTAAGATTTATGAGAGAGACAAACTCATTGAGGCACCTATGAAAAACATCTCATGATGTCTTTCAAGATTCAGCATGTGCTTTCATACTGCCCTCTACAGGATGTTTCGAGAAAAAATAGGTACACATGCAGAAAAGAGTGATTTAATTCAGTTTAATTTAACTGGCTTCAAATTCACCTTTTTCCAAGACATTATTTAAATACATTTCCATCTAAGCTGACATTTACTTCTGGTAAGTCTGATGTAATCAAAATATACAAAAATATGATGGACTATTATTATTATTATTATTATTATGTTAAATAAGATTGTTAATATATATCATAATGTAAATCATTTGAACACTTATTGAGGACCAAGTTTACAGTGTGCCATGATCTCCTGTTTGAGAACCACTGACCTAATCACTTTTATTTACAACATGTTTTTGCTTTAAAGCGTTTATATATATAAATAAATAAAATATTTTGTAGGGAGAGAGAGGAGAACAAGGACCGCCTGGCAAGGGTGAACGTGGTGAGACCGGTCAAGTAGGACACAAGGTAAGATGAACAATATAAGGGTCAATATAAGTGGTCATCATTAGTCAAAAGTCATTATATGTCCCAATAAGCAGAAAATGTCTAGAACACCACACAGCTATGTGTACACTTTTCAAAAAAATTTATGGAAAACTTAAATCACACATTTTTTTCCAGCAATACCATCGACTAGCACAGATATTTTTTTAAACTGAATCAAGCTGACCATGACACCACTGAATTTAATAGTTGAAATGCCTCTAATTTGAAATATTGTCATTTTACATTATTGACATGCAATTTTCCTATTAGACACTCTTTATTGTTACAGGCACTATATAAATTAAAGTGACATAAAGGTGGCACACTGGATATCAGTAAAAAAATATTCAAGTTGAAAATTTTTACTTAAATGCATTGTGATAATGTATTTATCACAGTATTACAGTTAGCTGTGTTTATGCTATGGAAATTTCTGTAAGAGTTCTTTACACAGTCTAGATATTAAAAAAAAAAAAAAAGAGAGAGTGATGAATCTAAAGCCATGTAACAGGAGACATGTAACATCCAGTAACATGGACCATAATTAATCTGATCACACAAACACACACACACACACAACTGATATTTTATCATGTTGCATCTGAATGTGTTGAGTCTTTAACTGTTTTCAAATAACTATAAGGGAGAGCAGGGGGAACCAGGTGCACCAGGCCAGAAAGGTTCAAAGGTCAGTGTTTATTCTTTTGTAACCCACGTGCTTTTAAATGTTAACACAATAAAAAAAAAACCAAGTTAAAGTATTAAAACAAATAAAAATGGTTACATATTAATAAAGCAAAGAGCCAATATTATAAGTTCTCAAAATTCTTAAATATAATATTGGTCAATTACAGGGGGATTTAGGAGACAAAGGTGATGTAGGCCCAACAGGATCACAAGTGAGTAAAGTCTAAAATTATTTTTGGACAACTCTCAATAACAAATATTGCACTGCTCTGTCCATAATATATACATTAGCTTTCTACCATAATTGCATCGCTGTGTTGTATTAAACCTTTTTTTGTTTTTTGGGGGTTTTATGCTGATTTAAATAGGTTAAGGTTGTACTTGACTGAATGAAACCAAAATATTATACCAAGACAGTTTATTATCCAAAATCACTAGTGTTTTTCAGAATAAACAATGCTGAAATTTACATGTACACATTAAGTGAATATGCTGTTTTTGCAGGGACCACCTGGGGACAAAGGTGACCAGGGTACAACTGAAATCATAGATTACAACGGAAACATCCAAGAGGCTCTTCAGGTTAGTGGAATCATATCCTATGTATTGCCTTTCATTAGAAATCATATTTAAGCTTTCATGTCAAGACAGCTTTCATATCACAAACCAAAGGGCTCAATTACTAATATCTGGTCAAGTAATTGAGAAGTATTATGACTGAAACTAAGGACTGACATAAAATTGCATGAAATTTAGAGTGTTCACACTGAATTGACTTTTAAATAATCCAGATAAAATCCCAACAATGCATAATGGATAATATTCTACATTAGTGTTTTATGTGGGGATTAAAAAAGTAATGGGCCCAGAAAAAAAGCATAACACACAGGTTGATCTAATACATAACTGTAATCTTATCTTTTACCTTCCCTCTTTCCTGACCGACAACAGAAGATAACTACTATTACAGTTACGGTAATTCACCTCTGTTTTGTCTGTGTGTTATATATGTGCTGTATTTTTGATCAGCATTAATTCAATGCCAACTTTTTGTCTCCGACAATTCACCTAATTCTCTTACAGATGCCTTACTGATGAAACACTATGTGTTGCTGTGCTGATATTTGTTAACATTTGTTTTATCTGACTTGAGCTAAAGATTTTATTTATTATTTAATTTAATAACAAGGATCAAAGTGTGTGAAAGTTGCTCTCTTTCAGTCTCTTTCTCAGCTATCTGTATTCAGAGTGTTCAGATTAGACTTTACAGATTTAACCTACAGTATATTTGTTATCACGGAAGTAAGAAATGACACATCACAAGTGTTGTGGTTCTTATATAACAAAAAATGTGTGAGAAGTGTGTCCCTAGGGTGCTTTGTCATTCAGTGTAATTTGTCATTCATTATGTGCATTTTTACTAAACAAACAAATGCAGGTGCAGATATTTTTCTAATGTTCTTCTTTTATTTATTTTTGTGACTTAGGGTCCCCCTGGGCCTCCTGGACCAATTGGACCAAAGGGGATGAAGGTAAGAACTTAAAGGGGTCATATGATGCTATTTTAAAGATCATTATTTTGTGTATTTGGTGTAACTGAATATGTTGGCATGCTTTAATATAAAAAAAACAGATATAAACAAATAAACACATACAAATTAATCAAATCAGAATCATTTAAGATTCTATATGGAATTTGCACAGAATCACTGTTTTACGGCGGATCACTGAGTCGGTCTGCAATTCACTGAACGAGCCGTATAACATCAACTCTGAGCTGGATATTAAAATCCAGATTATACTGTAAACACTATTAATAAGCACAGTAACAAGATCGGCAATTTAAGACATTAACTTGTAAGCACAAAACTCAAGATACTTCTCTTTTCTATTATAAATATGGCACATGAACTAAACTAACACATAAACACACGCATTCACACATTCATACGAGTTGCAGGACGAGAGAAAGTAAGGAAAGAGTGAGTTTAAGAGAATGAAAATGTGAAATCCCAATTCTACAGCAATAGGTGATATTGCATCGACTTAAACACCATCAATCAAAAGAATAACTCTCGCATTGAGTTCGTCAATTTCACCAGTTCAGCCTGAATCTTGAGGTTTTTACTAGCGTTGCGTTTGTGCTATGGGGTTCCTTCCGTGGTTCTCGCTGCAGAAAGGGGTTTCCCGAGGTTGCTGATTGGCTGGAAGTAAGTCGTTGTGGAAGTCTTGGGAGTCGATGATTGGGCGGTGGCTGAAGGAGAAGCGAGTCGTGGTCCTTTGATACGGTGCAGTCGGAGACTTGGAGACACAGCTGGCAAACTTAACTTACACAAACTCTCAAGGAAAGAAAAGAAAGTAAAGAAATAAAGAAACAGCAGCAGGCATGCAGGCTGGAGCACGTGGCACATCTCTATAAAGAACGCAAAAGGTGGCAGAGAGCATGGCTAAAAGCATAGACTAAGAGCTAAGGCTAAGAGCGTATGCTAAAAGCATAATTTTAATAGTGTCTTGAGCTTTTAATCTCATCTTTGGACACATCTCAAAATCATGTTTTAACCAGTAGATATCATTCTAGCTTAGGGTTTTAAGATATTTTTCCTCCTATACCATAAATCTAGATGTTACCTTATCAGTCACATGGTCTTAATTTTCCCGTATAATTTTAGACATGATTTCTATGGTTATTCAAATACATATTCAATGAGTGATTAACACATGATAATTAAATGTGTGGGATACATATAATATGCAGTTATGCATATCAATGATTCAAGTCCAGTTTAGTGCATTTTCGGCCCTACATAGGCATGAAAAGGCTGTTTTGGGCCAGTTTGTGAAGAAAAGGGTTCAAAATTTCCTCAGGAATTTCAGGGCTGTTGGGGGATGAAGATCCAACAAAATCAAAATTTTATTATTTTACCCATGTAACGGTAATGATGTCCTTGTACTTGTACAATATTGACAATCTCCATCCTGAGTTGGGATTCCCAGTATGCATTTTTTTGTGTTAATGTTCAAGCTGTCCTGTCACAATGTCTGTTGAATCTGCTTAAAAGGGGTATCCTGGGCTGATTTACAACATCCTGTTGTCTCTAGGCCTCTTTGTGGAATTTGGCTCCTCATGTTTCAATGTTCTGATCGAATCTTATGTGTCTGATTCCCTGTGATCCCTTACAGAATGTAATTTTCAGACACAAAATGCATGTCAGGAGAGTATTTAGATTAATCGTGCAACATTTTTAAGTAAAGGTTGCAGTAGAGGAGGCACCGAGAGCTCAAAGGAGAGGATATTTTCCACATGTGCTTATTCATTTGAGTCAGAAGAACATATTACCCAAACATATAATTCACCAAGCCATGTTACTTTTAATTCGATTTAGGAAACAAAAGATGATTTCAACTGGGAGTTACACCTTACCAGCTCTATCAGAACTGTCTGCACGCCTTCATATTTTTTTTGCCAGTCATTTTTAAAGTACAGTGGCTTCTTTATTTATTCATGTTTTTCTTTATTTGCAGCTGTGCTAATATGTTAGCTAATTTGCCCTGTTTAGTAAAACTGGCCCTATTCTTCTTGACAAAATAAATCTATCAAGGAAATTGTACTTATCTACTTTTAGTATTGCAACAATGAAGCTGATAATTGATCCTCATCCCAACATTTCTCATTACAGTGAAATCATTGGCAAACTGTTGCAACTGAAGAAGCTTATCAAGGACTTGGGTGGATATTCTCTCAGTATGACTGAAATTGGGCAGAAGATCATGGATTACATTAAAGGAACATGCACAGAAAACTTAGTTATCTCCTGGCTTCAGTCGATAACTCATCAGATTGAATTTACGAATGTTCTTCGCTTTTATCAGGAGAGTGGCGCTCTTGAGGAGTTGGGCAAGCGTCAGGGAAAACACATAGACCTTGTGTTTGTGGCTCATGGCAGAATCGTTGCAGAGTTCATGCCAGCAATGGGTCTGGTGCCCGGTACTGCCATCCTTGACACCTTTCTCTACTCTCCGTGGAACTGCAAAATTGATAGCTCTGCTGCATATTCAATTGCTCAGGGGAACATTCGCATGGACAATAGAAAGTTTAACAACTTGTTTAATTTTGAGCCCAACCCTTTGCCACATCGCTGGAATTCCATGCGTCAATCTAAACACAACATCCCAGTGATCATGCTTTACCCTTTGGTTCCAGAAGAACCAGCCTGGTCCTATTTTCATGCACTTTGGACCCAGAAAACCAGGGACATAGATAGCCGTGTTATTGTTCCATATCTTGTTCCACTAGAACAAAAAAATGCCTTTGGAGAGATCCCTTTTTTTGTTTTTTTATTTGCGGCATCGTTCATACTCATGTTCCATACAGGTACAGCTACCGTGCATCTGGCTACTTGTTTGGGTCGTGGAGGAACTCCACAAAGGAAATTAGAGTGGAGAACACAGTATGCCTGGACAAATGATGAGGCCTTCATGAGTGTGGACCTGGACGAAAGGAACGTGACGAACCCTACTTTATTCAGAGCCTTTAGATCCTTGTTTGACAGAAATCACAGATAGATCACCTTCCACAATAAACCGCAGTTGAGTCACTCATGTTAGGTGTATCTTTTATACTAATTAACATTAACATGTTACAGGCCCCTTGACTGACAAGCTTGTAGATTGTGTAAATCAAAGATTTAGACATATGTCAGAGAAGACATTTAAAAAGAATTATGAGTGGATTTGTGGTGGGTTTTTTATCTCACTCACATGCTGTGAGAGACCTTTGGTCTGGGGCCTTTTATGGTGTTTCTTGTGGGTCTGTTTTTTTTTTTTTCCATACCTAAAGACTCCCTGCATGGTTGCAACCCTCTGAAATGGTATTTTAAATAGTTAGGGTTAGAATATGTCATTTTAAACAGAAAAGACATTCAGACTCTCCTGTTACAATGGCTGCAGCAGCTTGGTAGAAGAGTGATGTGTATTTCTCCAACAAGAGGATCTGTTGAAATGAGAAAGGAATTGGTTTTTGCACCAACGGAAAAACAAATGGTTAGTTTGACAAAGTTTCTTCATGAAGACATGAATATGATGACCCGTGGTTTCCAGTTGTCTGCCGACCGTGTTGGTAGATACGTGTTTGATAATGTGTTGCGTACTGTGAAGATCTATGCTACGGATGTTGAAGACAATTTTACATCACAGGAGCCCTGTCTGATTTTTCCGACCAAAGACTGTGTTTACATTTTCTGCTGTGACGACAAGACAAAGATCTGTGAACGTGTGTGGCCTATTCCTGCAGGGGAACACCATATGCATTATGACATTAAATTTTTGTTTCAGTGGAAATATCTTCATAGAATTGCAGAGTTTAGTTCTGACTTGCCTCAATACACCTGCCTGGAGGTTTCATGTGTACCTAGTTAGACCTTAATTACCAGCTTCAGGTGTGTTTGATTAGGGTTGGAGCTAAACTCTGCAGGGACACAGGCCCTCCAGGACCTAACTTGGTGACCCCTGCTCTAGGTCATAAAAAATGTATGTGTGTGTGTGGTGGTTGTTGTTGTCAAAATGGGATTTTGACTTTTATGGGTGGGGGTGTTACGTGAGACGTATGCTATGCTTGTGCATGTATTCTGTCCTTCTCTCGCTTTCTCTCTATCCTGCTTGCAGATGGCCACGCCCCTAATCAAACGTGCTCCGTGATTGGCTGAAGGTGGATCCACACATCTTTTAAAAATGGGGAGTCGCAAGAGTTGGGTGTGGGCTGTTGATGGTGTTGCTATTTGGCATGGTATTGTAGAGGAAAACATTGTTGTATATTGATACCTTACCCACAAAGTGTTTTCTGTTGTATAGTTTCTTTTTTTCTTTTCCCACCAAGTGTCATTTCTTTTTTGTCCGACACTTGCTGATTGTTCTTTTTTTTGGCCAGTTGTTGTAAATATTGTAAATACATCTTTCTTTATTTCTCACACAGAAGCTGTAGGGGTTGGGTGCCATTTTATTTTGTGCAATTCGTTTTCTCCTGTTTTTTTTCAAACAGTCAGGGAGTGAGCTTAGTCCCTGTATTTTCGTTTAACTTTTTTTTAGGGTATTAAGTTTCGTTGGGAAGTTAGTGGATTTATGTTTGTTATTTTGGCCTGGCTCAACCCTGAAGTCTTTGCTTCGTGTTAGTAAAAAAAATAAATAAATAAAAGAAAATCGAAAAGATTTAAGGTTTCCGTGTAAGACCATTTTCTTTATGTTACTCCTAGACCTGGGACGTAACACACTACACAGGACAGCCCCTCTAAAATACAGACGAAATACTGTTTTTGTGTACGGGATAGATATGCAGTTCCAAGCAGATCTGCTCGATATGTCAGCTTAACAACAATGATTTTTTGTTGACATGCATTGATCTCTTCAGTAAATATGCATGGATACGTGCGTTAAAAAACAAGAGTGGTGTGGAGGTAGCTAAGGCTTTTGAATCCATATTGAAAGAAGGGAGAGTAATGCAGAAATTATAAACAGATAAAGGAAAAGAGTTTTTTAACAAACCCTTTCAAAACCTAATGAAAAAATACAACATTGTACATTTTGCAACAGAAACAGATCTTAAAGCCAGCATTATAGAACGGTTTCATAAAGTTATAAATCTAAAATGTTTAGGTATTTAACAGCTACAAACACTAGAAGATATATCGATGTACCAAGACCAAGTTTAAGATCGGTGATACAGTTAGAATCTTTAAAGTAAGAGGTCCGTTTGCAAAAGGATATGAGAAAAACTACACAGATGAGTTTTTTACAATAAAAACCTGTATCCTTCGAGATCCTCCTGTCTATAGACTATGTGATTATGATGGAGACATTATCGACGGTGTATTTTATGAGGCAGAATTGCAAAAAATATCTGTAAGTAAGAACAAAACATTTAAAATAGAAAACATTTTGGAGCGAAGACGTGAAGGTCGCACAACAAAGGTTCTGGTCCAATGGGTCGGGTGGCCTTCAAAATTCAACAGTTGGTTGGATGAGAAAGAGGTGATGGACATACAAAGATTATAAAATGAAACAACACGTCCATGTGCACGCATTCATTAAAAAACTAACATGGCTGAAGGTGGCTTTTACTTGACACTCCCCTGCAATGCGTCATTATCTATTTATCCTGAAAATACAATTTCTAGTTACAAAACCCTGATGGCTAGAACTATAAACCTAAAAGGAGAATGGGAGGTTGGTTTGATTGAATTTGAATAACCAAAATCATGGTATACATTTCAGGAGGAAGATGCGGCCTATATTGTTACAATGGAACAAGACACATGGGGAGATGACGAGCAAGCCACGACAGAACATAACACACTAGGTGATGGGATTAAGATTAACATCAGCAGTGAAAGAGGACGTATATCAAAACATATGTAACACACTAAAGTCCGGTTATTACGAGGATGTTCTATTTCTGATTAGAGAAATAATCTTGACTTTACCTCCAGGTAAGACACTCGGATATGATCGTGTCAAAAATAGTCTTTCTAAAGGCCCCACCAAAGTTGTCACTTATGTTTTACGGGAAACTCGCTGTTATATTAGGGTTAATCCCTGGTACTGCTATAGAATCTCCAAGCCATGCTGGTGCAACCAGCGTTGTGACGTATGCACCGCTCCAAGCAGACATAAACGGTGGGCTCTATAGTATGTATATTTACACTGATATCATGAATATCAGGCAGTCGGTGATGCGTACGTACCACTACTGAGATGCGTACATATTAAGGATGGGAAGATTCCCCGATTCACTCAATGCATCGGCTTAATAACTTAATGATGCGATGCATCGATTTAAAATGTGTGCATCAGATTCAAATTGGCAGTTGTATTGCGATGCATCGTTTCTAACGTATCTGCATCGGTAAAACCCGATTTATTTCTAATTATTAGTAGACATACTATACTTTCATTATTTAGAAAGAGGAAGTTGTAATATATGTCACGCCACAATAAAATATACAGGCAGCACGACGAAGCTGACAACACACTTGAAGCACAGACACTGTGTACGTTTGGAGACTCCTCCTCCTCCTCTCAATCGGATTCAGCTGAACCTGCTACTGCAAGCGGGAT
>JAUCMT010000002.1:4245030-4257485 GCA_032357475.1 Enteromius thamalakanensis
TAGTAGTCCATTAGTAGTCTATTATTTTAATAAGTAATACAATTATATATATATATATATATATATATATATATATATATTTGTGATTGCAGTTTTAGGTAATATCCCTGTATATAACACCAGACTTTAAGCAATGTCCAATCCAAAAATGTCCAAAATAATTGCAAAGAAACAGCGAGTTATTACTTAACTTATTGAACTTAGTTAACTTATTGAATTACACATGACATTTTGAAGTAGAAAGTATTGTCGAACAGTATTTTCTTGTAAAATGTACAATTAATCTGTATGTTATTATACTTGGTTTCTGCCATAAATATAGAATAATATAAAATAATTAAGTCATAACGACTTTTTCTAATTCACAATTCAGACTTTTTTTCTGAGAAAAATAGTCGGCAATGCTGAATATGAACTTCCAATTTAATTAAATTCACAAATTTAATTGTGAGATTTAAAAAAAGTGACGATTAGTTTGTTATTCCATGGAAATAAACAGGCTTCCATAAATATGAAATACAACCAAAAGATAAAAACTGCATAATAGATATTTATCTCCCAAAAATAATAAACAGATTCAGATTGCAATTTAATAAATGTAGAAAGCTAACCTTATTATTTCATAGAAATACCATAATTTCCACAGTCACTGTCATTATAATAAAGCTATAGTAATGTAGTATTAGTAAAAAGTTGTGTGTTTGTTTTACTACTTTATTGTTTAATGCAGTATTAGTAAACAGTGTTTATTTATAATAAGTTGGATTATCGAAGCTTCATAGATCCCATAACAGATTTCCAGCAGTAATGATAATTGCAGTAATTACGGGTTATGTAATTCCAGGACTGGGTCTGTGTAAACACAGCGCTCCATAACAATACTTGACAGTGTTTCTAAAAGTTCTGTCTCATAAGTTCAGAGCTTTGCTCCAGGACCTGGCCTCTCCACCTGAGACGTGAGGGAGGCAGCTGCTGGCTCATCCACTAGCCAGAAGAGCTCTCCCTGTCTAGGTGAGACCAGAGCTGCTGGAAGTGCAGGGCCTTCTCCACCCTCCAATACTTGCTACAAAAGTACAGTACAGAATCAAAACCGATGCAGCAGGAATATCGAACTAATACAGTAAAAATGTAAAGATATACAATGGGCTCCAAAAGACTCACCTTGAGTACAGGAGCTTTGCTGCCCCCAGTTGACACAAACACTACACACCGAGCAGCGTTAACTGTGGGTATTGTCATGGTGACACGTTGAGGCGGTGGTTTGGGAGAATCAGAGATGGGTGCCACTGTCCTCTGGCTTTCCTGCAAAAATCACATTACCCATAACACAAATATACTTTCAAAAGCAAGCCAATAAAATATTTACACAACACTAATCCATTTCAGGTTTCATAAAGGAGAATATATAAGTGAGATACATGCCACGCTTAAAGTAAATGATATATTGCTGCTTTATTAAGAGTTTATCTGAGACCTGTAATAAAGGATGATCTGGAAAGAGAGAGCAGGTGTGTCCGTCTGGTCCCATTCCCAGCAACAGCATGTCAAAAACTGGAATTTCCTCTGTGTTAAAAGCCTACAATGACAAATATGAATTTGAAAAAAGAAAAAAATCGAATGAGTTTAATGTTATCCGTCTAGAAAACCAAATCGCACCTTGCTCAGTTTACCAGCATAGTCGTCAGCACACTCTTGCACAGGTAATGAAGGATCTATAGCCAAAATCCTTTCTTCTGGAATGCTGATTTTCCCAAACAACTGATCCTGTTGGATATAAAAGTCAATCCGTAATCAGCCCAGATTACTGTGATGTTCTACAGATGTTTTACCTCTCTTAGTCTCGGTGTTGTGTGACTGAAAACTATAAAATGACTTGATTAGTTCTACAGGTTTTGTAGTATAAGTAAAAGACTACCACTCCTTCTAATAGATTCACCTTATATAAGCCGTAAGTGCTCTCGGGATCACTGAATGGAATGAGTCTCTCATCGCAGAACCCAATAAGCCATCTGCTGCAGTCCAGGTTTGGGACAGCAGGCAGCTCTTTACTCAGGATGGACACCAAACTCCCTCCCGAGAGTCCCAGAGAGAAGCTTGCACCTGTGCTGAGAGCTTTCTCTGCTCGAGAAGACACCAGCTGGGCCAGAGTGGATCCAAGCTCGGCCACTGAGGGGAAAACCACCACTCTTCGTCCAGACATAACTCTCTGAAATAAAGAGAGGCAATGATTATGGCAGTCAGTTCAACAATGAAGCAATGCATCAACTGACACAACACAACTCAGCACATGCATCCAACTTAACATGACTAAAAAAGGAAACAGTACGATAACTACCGTCTGAAATACAGGGGCTGTGAACAACGTCGACTGGTTAGTTTGATTGGGCAGCGCAGGTTTGAGAAGTCGAATGAATGAAGGAAGGAAGTATTGCACCCAGAGCCTACCGACAAACTAGGATAACAATGACACGTTAAAATTATGCTTCGTGCTTTTATACTTCCACGCTGTCTTTTGGATGTTGTAAAAACTAAGAAATTACATTTCACTTACCAAGAAATGTTGTCTTAATAGCGAGATTTCCTTTACGTGCCCCTCACGCGATCTGACAAACATCCAATCGCGGCGAACGTTGCCTACTGTTGCATTCTGGGTAATGTAGTGCTGATTTGAGTCAAGCTCCGTTTCTAAATATTTAGTGGATTTAACGACCTACGAGGACATTTATATATATAAATGTCCTCGTAGGTCGTAAAATCCACTGAATATATATATATAATGTAATATAATTATAACCATTTAGAAGAAGCACTGATATTAGCAATGGCCAAAAACATATTTTAGGCCTATATGTCAACATTAGGCTATATTAAGTATAAACATAATAATTATTAAATTTTTTTTTTTTTTTAGATTTTAGATTATGGCGCTAAACAGTAGGCTTTACTCAGCTTAAAATTTGGTATGCAGCAACTTCAAAACTGTTTTTCTAAAAACATTGGCGCATCTCGAAAAAAATTTGAGCACTTATTAGACAACGGTTAATGGGTCAATCGGAACAAAACTTGGTGGGCATGTTCAACTTAGTTGGCACTAACAAGTTTTTGAGCTCATGAGCAACTTTTCCTCAAGGACCATTGCTGTCAATTCATTATTATTAACAAATATGTTAAAAAACTACTTTTGCGTCTCTGGATTTTTGCTCAATCTCAATCGAACCACTGCAGTAATAATCTATGGACTCTCTAGATCAATAATTTTCAAGCAAATATTGAAATTTGTCCTTTGGTTAGCTATAATTGGTTCATTTAGAAAAGGGGAGTGGTCAGGAAAACCAATAAGCCTACAAAACGTAAAAAAATCCTTGAAACTTTTCGAAACTTGGTGAAAACGTGTCACATGAGTCTTAACAATTATGCAAAGTTTCATGGAGATCGGACCATAGGTGGCCGATCTCCATGCCTCAAAAACACAGTTTTTCTATACAAAATAACCTCAAATTTTAGGACGTGTTCATATATTCACAAAAGCATTAAATCTTTATATCATATGATAGATCTCCTCATTCTGAACAACTTTGCCTCTGAGACTAATGCTGTCAATCAAATCGTTCATTAAATATTCATAGTTATGTTAAACACCTAATTATGCAAACTAGTATCAGGTTTTGGCCCAATCTAGATCAAACCAATAAAGAACAATTCTCTGGACTCTAAGATGAATAATTATCAAAAAATTTGAATATTGTACTTTGGTTAGGTTGACAGGTTCATTTTTTAAAAAGGGGCATGGCCGTATATACACAAAAGCCTATAAAACCTAAATAAAAACACAAAACTTTATGAAACATGTGACAGATGAGTCTTAGCTAGCATGCTATCACAGCCTCCTCCAGTCCAGTCACCTCAACACATGCACGAGTTCAGCCACACCAACACACTCACATCTCCCAGGGTTGCAAGCTTCCCATGCTGGTCTCAACCTACCTGTCTGTCTCGGTCATCTGGTTCACCACCTACCTACAAGAGAAAGGAAAGAAGGACATTTAAGATAAGCCTGTTTTTACTGCTTCTGCAGCTATTTTCAGTTCATGTTTTGCCTGGAAGCCATTCCTTTGAGTTGTGAATAAATACTTAACTGTTTGATTGAACCCATGTGTCTGCCTCCTTGACCAGATGTGACGCATGCAAAGTTTCATAGAGCTCACACTATAGGTATTAAATAAGGCCTCAAAAACACAACATTAATGACATTAGAGTAGAGTAAATGACTTTAAATCCTTCATATTCACTTATAGACTACTACATCTACATAATAATAGCATAGATCTAATCGTTATAAACAACTTTGCCTCTGGGATTAATGATGTCAATCAAACAGTTTTGACAAAAAAACACTATAATAGTTATAACACTTAAACACAGTGTTGTGTAAGAAGACCACTAATGAGCTAATTAAACACTAAAACAGTGCTGTTCATGTCTGCTGAGGGACACAAACATTATTTTTTTAATAAATTTACCAGATAATCATTACAGTGAAACATATAAACTCTTTAAAAGAGATGACTCACAATAACTCTCACTGATCATTTATTTATATTTATCAAATATCTAAAATTGCAACACAATGTGTGTGAATATATGCCCGTGTGTGTATTAATATAATAGTTTATCCATTTCACTTCTGTGTGTGCTTCAGTGTCAACCATACATTCAGGTTGCCTTAAACAACCTCAAAGGCCTCAAACCCCTGCTTGCAGCTACAGTATATTACATGTTTTTTCCCTCGTGCTCGCACTCAAACTGCTCCCTTTCAATAGATGGCGCGAGTGCGCCGTATTTTAATAAATCACGTACACTAAGCTAAACGTAGGAGTACTAGTAAGAGAGGGAACAGAAAACTGTGGAAACATTTCATTTGGGATTATGACGTGTTATTATTAAACACGCGACTATTTAAAGTACACGAAAAGCAGTCGATTCTGTATATACCTTATAAAAAAGTTTGTGACTTCCTTTCGATAGTTTGTGGAAACACTGGGAGATGCTGTCGACTCTCTCCTCTTTCCAGACTCAGTTAGCGTCCATCATGGAAACACTGGTGAAGACGGCTGTTGTTGAGATAGGCAAGCTCGTGGATGTGGAGTGTGAAGTGTTGCTGTCGGAGGTCACCCGCAGCCGCAGTGAAATCTGCTCTCTGAGGAAGAGACTGAGGCTGATGGAGGGCCAGCCCTGGACAAGCACTGGTCAAACAGCGTCACGGAGTTTGACATGTGTCAAGAGGTAGTTACACTTTTTTAAAGCATGCATATACTTTATGAGACAACCAAATTTTTGTTTAACATAATATATACAAGTCTCTGCAGCCTCTGCTATGGATATATTTGAAATTGTAATTTATTCCTGAGAAAACTGAATTTTTCTCCTCAAAATAGATGCTCAAAGAGAAAGCATTTACTTTAATTATAAATTTTAAGCATTTTGTTTCTTTCAAATAAATTCATCCTTGAGCCTTAAAAATGTTAAAACATTAATTATTCCAAACGATTGACCACTAGTGCGTAAACCTTTTATTTTATTAGTGAATGTGGCCAAGAAGCGATGGACGGTCAGTTGAACAGGTGTAGAGGCCCAGGAGAAGATGTCCCAACAGTAATTCAGCAAGACCAAGTAAGTTCTTTTCTTTATGCAAATATTCATATAAACTGTCTGTAAGCAAAAGAGCTATTAAAAACGTAGTGTTTCTATTTTATAATATAAGATATAATGTGATGTCACAATGTCAAAGGACAGTCCACAGCAGAGGTGTGAGGTAAACCAGCCAATTGATATGGTAAAACAAGAGCAACAGGAAGTGGATGTTTGGACTGGTCAAGACAACAGTGAAGCAGGTAACTAACTGTAGTGCTATGGTGAATAATTTTAATAGCCAGTGTTTTTAAAATATTTATAACTTCTTTTTGATACATTACTCACTTAACCACAGGAACCCTGTGCGGTGAAGCTGTGAGACTGTCACCCATCAAGGATGTTCTCAAAACTGCTCCTTGTCGTGGCAGAGGAAGTAGAGAAAACGCAACCGTTTTAGATGTAGTCCCATCTAAAGCAGAAACACCAGAGGTGAACAGAAACACCTTACCTGGAACAATCACAGTGAATCAGACTGTGTCTGTGAATGGGGAACCAAACATGTCTTCCAGTCACGCATCAAACTCCACTCGAACAAACAGTGTCGGTGCTTTTATGGCAGACAAGCGTTTTGTTTGCTCCTATTGTTCAAAGAGGTTCAGGTGTTTTAGTCAACTTACAATACATCAGCGGAGTCACACAGGTGAGAAGCCGTACAGGTGCACGCTCTGTGGAAAAAGGTACATTCAGAAAGGACACCTGTACACCCATCAGCGCACCCATACCGGAGAGAAGCCATATCGATGTTCGCTCTGTGGAAAAGGCTTTATTCAGAAATGTACGCTCGACATGCATCTGCGAAGTCACACTGGAGAAAAACCCTACGCTTGTGCAAAATGTGGGAGAGGGTTCACGACCAAATTTAATCTCAACAAACACTTGTCGTGCCAGACTTGCAACAGCATTAGTTAATGATAGGAAGCCTGCATTGATTTGTACTCATTTTTTAAATTCATGTGTCATCAGATCCGCATTAAAATCATGTCAGAAAACTAAATTTGTTTATTTATTGCAGTTAATACAGAATATTTATACTTTTCTATTGAGAAAAAAAATACATATTCTTCTTCCGTAATTCCAAAAGGCAAGTATAAGTATTGAAAAACATACTCTTGTTCTTTTCATGCTTGTATAAATCTAAATAATATTTTTTTTTCATTTCAGTTTCCTGTTGTTATTCTGAATAGTTGCTTTTTTCTCGTATTTTTTATACAGTGTTTTACGGTAATTCATCCCATGATTCCTTTCAACCAAACGCTATTTATGGTTTCTACAGAAAGATTGTACCCAATATAGAGACAGTGACTGCCAAAAAACCGGCTATATTAAGAGTACACTGGAGCCTACATTTTCTCCAGACACTGTAAAGCTTCCCGTAAGCGACGGACATCATGAATACTGCTGATTTTCAGACGCAGCTATCATCCATAATGGACATTATGGCGAGAACCGCTGTAGCAGAAATAAGCAAACTTTTCGAGGAGAATTCTTTGTTGCTGCGATTAGAGATTTCGCGACGTTCAAGCGAAAACGAATCTCTGAAGAAGAAATGCCATTTTCTGGAGAACGAACTAAGGTGTGCGCTGAAATGCGCTGGAAAGATGAACGGGACAGAAGCTCCATTCAGTCATCCGGGACTTACAGGTGATTAATAAAGCGTGTGTTACTGCTGTAAAATCAGCCTGAATTAAATGCAGCGATAGAAGGTCACGTAAGGATGTGCAGGCTAATTAAACAGCGAAGAAGCTAATCAACTGAAGGCTGTGTGTTCTGTTCATACCCTACAAATAATTTTGGTGCCCTTTTGTAACTTCGGGGACTGTTGCTGATGAGTTGTGCTCGTTGATACTGTAGTTGTTTGCTGTGAGAACGCTCATTTTCGTTTTCGCTGTCTTACAACAGATATAATATTATTTGGTAAGGTGTAATGCTCAACTTTTCGAAGATAACTTACGCACGCAGTGACCGCCAATGTCAGTATCCGTGTCGTCACCACACGTTCTAAAAGAATTAATAGAAAAGAACGTTGCATTCTTTTTCAAATTTCAAGTTTTCTTCCATTTCTGAAGGTTTTGCGTTTGTTTCAAGAAAAACTATATTTTTTAATCCTCCAGTCCTGACATCATACAATTATTTTTAGATCAGTGGAGCTAGAAATGGACCCAGATCCTAATAAACTCAAACCTCCTTTAAAACAGTTACAGTCTTGCACAACTGGCGCCAAATACTGTATAAATGAATTTGCTCCTCTTGTGTGAGTTGTGATGCGTTTTTATGAACTTTAGACATCTAGGTGTCCGAGATGGTTAACAGATGACCGTTTGCATTTATGAAACTGTTCTTTGGGTTGATGCAGTTACACATTAATGGCAGGACACTAATGTTTTACAGTATGATGTGGCAGTTGTATGATTTTATCGATAGCCGGATGATTTAAAGTGGAATGATACTGCTATGCGATCTATTGTGACAGGGTTTAAATAATGTTGCATTTTGACTTATATTGTATATTTAAAAATATAAATAAGTATTAGTTTTGGCCTGAGGTAGAAAAACCTCAGCTGAAACCTATTCAAATGGAACTGTGTGTCCAAATGAAAGATGTGAAAAGTTTTGTTTGTTGAGGATGTGTTTTTGTGGGTGTGCTTTAGCCTAACTAATGCCCACGTGTTTAATAGACACAGAACGCCAGCCCACCATTGACAATGTCTTTGGTAAGGAATGGTGCATGAATCTCTGGAGACATGAGGAGTCAAATGCGGGTCAGAAGGACGACACTCACATAGACTCTTCAGTCAACACAGAAGAGGTTTGTCTCACATACTGCTTATATTTTTTAAATACAGTATCGGAATACAGCTTACTAACTCCTTCTGTATTGTCAATAAATGTAGCCAATTAATTTGCTGGATGAAGAACAAGATGTGATTATGATAAATGAGGAGATGCTGAAGAATGGCAGTTGCACTGAGAAAAATAAAACTGAAGAAGCCGAAAGTAGCAGTTTGAGAGGTTTGTGGAGAGAAAATTTAAAAACAGCTAGAGTTAAAGGGATAGTTCACCCAAAAATTACAGTTGGCTGTTAATTTACTCACCCACAAGCCATCCGAGACTTGAGCTGTCTATGGAGGGTCAGATGGCTCTCTGATATCATCAAAAATATCTTAATTTGTGTTCTGAAGATAAACAAAGGTCTTACAGGTTTGGAATGACATGAGGGTGAGTAATTAATAACAGCATTTGCAACCTTTAACAGCAAATTTTCTGTTTATTCAGAATTCATATTAAGATGTTTTATTTGTTGAATTACAGGATCTGCAGTGTCCAGTGATGAGAGATGTGTCACCCAGAGCTCTGATGATTTTATCACATACACGGTACCTTCAGATGACCAAGATCAGTTGAATGTACACCAGAGAGCAGCTGAAGAACAAGCTCGTGATGGAGCTACGCACGAAGATATGACAGCTGTGCCTGACCTCAGCCCTAATGTGGGGTTTATTCCTAATAACCTACATTTCAATGAGACACTTGCATCAAAGAATAAATTCAAGTGTGTGTTCTGTGGGAAAACCTTTGAGTATTTAAGTCATATGACTAGACACATGCGAAAACACTCCGGAGAAAAACCGTATATCTGTACTGTTTGTGGTAAACGGTTTGCTCAGAAAACGTATCTCACAACTCACGAGCGCACTCATTCTGGAGAGAGGCCGTACGCGTGCATGGAGTGTGGAAAGAGCTTTTCTCAAAAATCTTCTCTTAATGTACATCTCCGGAGCCACACCGGAGAAAAGCCATACAGCTGCTTGCTCTGTGGTAAAAGCTACGCATTCAAAATTGCGCTTCGAACACACCGATGTTAAAACGGAAATACACTGATACTGAATTGTGTTTCCTTACAGTTTTGGTATAAAACGTCTGTCTAGGTCATTATAGAATATCCTTCTCATCTGTTGTTATAAAATAAATTCAAAAAGGCGAAAAAGAGTGCAAGAAAATGCTGACAGCAAAGGTTGTTTGTTTACATGTGCAATATAGTGACTATAAATAAATGTGCTCACTAACAATAAACAGTCTTCTATTATAACTGATTACAGAAAATATGTTATGGTATAAACACTGTAAAATGTGTTCTTGTGTGTAGTTTCCTGATATTTTTGAACGATGCTGTTATTTTTGTCATCTAACCTTGGTAACTTGTCATTTTTAATTTTATCTTTTGCCCTCCCTGAAATATTTTTACATTGCGCCATGGTTTTTATCTACATAATAGTTATCTTTGTATCAGTATGTTACAAATATATATATATATATATATATATATATATATATATTTGTAACATAATATATATTATCATTTTTAAGCATATTTATATTAATCATCATATTAATCTAGAAATATCCTCAATTTAAAGCCACTTATTTTCTTCTTCTGTAAAGCATGTCTAAGGCAGGACAAACAAACAGGACACTTCAATTCTTCTCCAATTTTTTTTAAATTCTTTGTTACAAAGGTGTTCTTGTTACAGTGTAATAACACATTGATTAACTACGCACATATTTGGTTAGGGTTTGGCTTAGGGTTATAAATACATTATTTATTGTTATTATAATAAGAAGTTGATATAATATGTGTAACGCTGACACAGTAAGAAAACATGTTTCCCAAAAGTAGAATAGATTTAAATAGATCCAATTATTGGTTTTGAGAAAGAGGCCCACCCTTGCTGAAAAAACCCTTGGTCTTGGTTGGTCAGCAGGCTGGTTTTAGGGTTTTGGCCACATTTCCAGCCTGCCAGACTAGCTGATTAAGGCAGGGAGACCAGCTGGAATGACCAGCTACTTTCAGGCCTTTTTTTCAACAGGTCAGTGAGGTGGACACATAATTAATAACAATTTGACTTAATAGTCTCTGCTCACGTATGCAAGGCCGCCAATTTTCACAATACAGTGAACATCCAATCACAACTTCTGCTTTTGATAAGCCATTTTACACGGATATGCGTCACAGTCTCATCCATTTCATGTCGCCTTTTAAAAGGGTTTTGTTTAGGAGCAGTCAAACATTGCTCAAGTAAACCGAGATAACGGCAGTCCGCGTGAACTGTTGCAGACACCTCTACACGGTGCTTTACGGTAATTCATCCCATGATTCTTTTCTGCCAAACGCTATGCTTTGTTTCTATCTACATAAACACCAAAGGCACCGCAACGCCATTGTTTGTCTGAGGTAGAAATAAACATCTGTATAGAGACATCAGTAAGCTGCCGGGTCAAAGGGCGAGGGTTCATGTCTTTAAAGTGTCCCGTAAAAGATGGACATTATGAATACCGCCGAGTTTCAGACACAGTTGACATCCATAATGGAAACGTTAGCGAAAACGGCGGCTGTGGAAATAAGCAAACTTTTCGAGGAGAACGCGTCTTTCCTGCGATTTGAGATCACGCGATGTTCAAGCGAAAACGAGTCTCTGAAGAAGAAATGTCATTTTCTGGAGAATGAACTTAAGTCTGCACGGAGAAGCTCTGGGAAGATGAACGGGACAGAAGCTCTGTCAAGCCATTCTGGACTTACAGGTAATGTTCAGGTCTTTTACACATGCACATATTGTCACGTGCAGGTATATACTGATGTTAAATGCATAACGTGGCGCTGAAGGACTAATATGAGATAATATAACTTGGCCATCAATGTCCACATGTTCAACAGACACTGGACAACGTCCCGCAATTGACAATGTCTTCGGTAAGGAATGGTGCATGAACCTCTGGAGACACGAGGAGGACACGCATGTTGGGGAGCAGGAGGACACACATCTGGGCTCTCCAGTCATCATAGGAGAGGTAAGTCTCACATACTGCTGTTTTATGCGGATAGAGTTCTTAAACAATGTCACAATGACCAGTTCTGTTTAATGTTCAATCCTTTAGCCAGTGAACTTGCTGGAAGAAGAACCGGATATGATCATGATCAAGGAGGAGGCATTTGATGATTGCTCTTCTGGAATAAATGAGGAAGACCAAGATAGTCAGAGTGTGAAAGGTGTGCAGAGAGAAAACTTCATTATTAACTGGTGATCGCCTCATCAGAAGTATGATCAAATACACGTGCCCTGTATAAGTCATGAGTGGCAGCACAAAACATGTCATAAGCAGCACAGATATATTATAGCATAAGCCAAAATTACAAATGATTGATATCAAAATGATTTATGAAATTTTTCTTTTGATATTAAGTAAAGATCATGTCCCATGAAGTAAATTTCCTATCATAAATGTATTAAAACTTAATGTTTGCTTGATAATATGCATTGCTAAGAACTTCATTTGTACTTTAAAGGTGATTTTCTCAGTGTTTTGATTTATTCACACCGTCAGATTCTAGATTTATTAAATAGTTTTATCTCAGCCAATTTTTGTCCTGTTCTAGCAATCCATACATCAATGGAAATTAAAATGTATAAATATTAATTTCAAAAAATGGACCCTTATGACTGGTTTTGTGCTCCAGGATCTCATATGTGTATTTCTCTTGACTGATTACCATTTAAACCGCTAAGGAATAATGTAGTAGATCATCAAAATGTAATAATCATGGAAGTGGCAGGTGATGTGTACACAACTCATTGGAAAAAACATAAAAAATATAAATCCAAAATGCTAGTTTAAATGTGACTATTATTATTACCTTAAAGGAGAAGTTCACTTTCAAAAAAACTTTTGAGGATAGTTTACTCACCACCATGTCATCCAAGATGTCCATG
>JAUCMT010000002.1:4291025-4305332 GCA_032357475.1 Enteromius thamalakanensis
ACGCTCATTGTCACTCACGTAAACACGACAGTTTCTCTTCCGCAATCACACGTCTGCGTTTTGTTTCCCGGCGGACCGAAAATAAATGCAACAATCGCTTCCCCCGGAAATCCGATCAAATTCAACCAATCAGATGACAACTTCGACACTGCTGAAGTGTTTCCAGAAAAGTATACCATATGCATCAGACGTTAGTCAACGTTCGGTGGGCGTGACGTCTGAGGCTGAGACTACCAACCTCCACCCAAACCGCTGAGACAATCACATTTTTTAAAATGCAGTGGAAGCCCTTACCACTCCACTCCAACCTTAAACCAATGCACAAACTCTCCTCTTCTCTCGCCTACTTCCTAGTATAGTTACAAATATTGTTAGCTATGGTTAAGGTTGCTAAATGCATAAATGACCAACATGCAGGAAACTATTATCTTTGAGAAAGTTTGAGAAAAAGGACCCTACAAGGTAAACATGATAAAATATCAAATAAACAGCCTTTTATTTTAGGTTAGTTCAGGGTCACAACGATAAATTATTGTTTTTAATTCAAAGCAACTTTTCCCTGTGGAAAGCATGCTTCAAATTTCTTGCTTTGAAAAAGGTGTATACACTCAGATGTTTTCAATGTGTAAAGAAAATATTTTTCATTTCTTACATTTTTCTTGGAAATGGTATAAAGGTTCAAAAACTTATATGTAACTAGTAAAAATTATACAAAATGTTCAAAACTGTGACACAGGACCAACGTTTAGGAGACACGATCACCGAAATTGCCACAATTGTTTCAGAATGCACATGTTTAGGGCTATAGACCTTGGGTATTTTAAAGTATTACAATCCCCTTTATCGCAAGTACTTTATCTCGGACATTCTTATTTGTTATTTATGACCCTATTAAAACTGACTTACAGTGCAGTTATGTTTGATGCAGTCTTCCCAGAAGCGACTTGCGGAGAACTTCTTTTTGACCACCACAGTTATACCGTAAATCAAACACTGTCCAACCCCCATAATATTTCCTGTAAAAGAGAATATTCCACAGACCCGCAGCATTCGTTGAGCTGCTTGTACAATCTTTTCAAACAGTATCAGTCAAAACAATTTCTAACAGCTTAAAATGTATTAAAAGTCATTATGTCAAATGCACAATATACCTGCTGAATGGTAGAGGGGTAAACAATCATAGATAATGTCATCTGGCTGCATCCGAAAAGAATGGTAGCCGAAAGCAGCAATCCTGTAATATCTAGAAAATAGGAGCAGTTTATGAAACTCATTTTAAAAATGGGCCTAAAAGTATTTCTCCCAGAGATTTATGGATGTGAAGCAGGTTACCGACTGTGCACCACTATAGCAGCTTTAGGGAGTCCTGTGGTGCCAGAAGTGTAGATGTAGAACAAACGATCTGTGAAAGAAAGGAACAAAAATGTCTGCTAAAAGAATAAACGCGGATGTAACGTAAATGTAAAGCATCGAGGAAACATGGGTGATGCTCAGATTACTAGTTTACTACTAAGAAATACAGTGTACTATGTTTTAAAATGTAAATATAATTTGAAATGAAAGAACATCTCATGCTTAATTTAGTTATCCATTTATAATTACAGAATTAAAATGCCGTAACTATTAGCGGTTTGGCTTAATAACACATTCCTATTTATTACACTTATTACATAATTTACTTATCATTAAAGCAATATCATATCTTTTGCTGTGGTATAAAAAATTGTTTTGTATTTTACTGCTACTGCATCACCTATTAAACTTTTGGTACTGCAACACATCAAGTGATATAAATATTGTATTTCGCATCGGCTATGCTGAACATAGTACTATTCCAAGACTTTTAAATTCTGCAACATTCTAAAATGATGCCATTCTAAGATTTTTTGATTCTCAAAAATTCTAAAAACATACTATTCTGGCATTCAAATATTTCTTTCTCTGTATTTTCTTACTCAATTAGATTACTGTTTCATATCATCAAAAGAGCTCTCGACAAGACCGAGGACCTCTTGATAGATCGCTGTCACACTAGTGGATGCATTAATGTGAGCTAATAGATCTTTGAGACTTGCAAATAAAAAAAAAAGTCTAATTAATATGCTACTCAAACTTTTGACTGATTAAGCGCTATTATGCAAAGAAACCGATGCCTGTGCCAGCAGCACATTCTGAAGTGTTCTTATAAACGACTTGTGTAATAGGTAATCCAAAATATTTTGAAATGAATAGAGGGGCAAATGCAGTCTCGGAGAAGTGGAACACTTATTGGAAGGGAGGACATCACAAATAAACTTTACATACTAATAACCGACATTAAACACAACTAGCCACCAGGATAAACAGACAACGTTTATAAATCATTCTAATATCGTCTTTCCACCATGTAGACTTTAAAATAATTGTCTACAAGTTTCTAGCTTACCTCCAATAAAATCTTTCATAACGGCCCACACACAGAAAGTATTGTTACAAAACTGCAGCCGCGGAGATCGTTAAAGCACAAGACAGGAAATAAATGTAACGCTCCAGTGCGCTTATTGTCAAAGTAATGTACACATAAGAATGCTAATAACGCCACCTGATCTATCCATCAAAACCGTTCATTTGATTCCTTTCTATATAAACCTCTACACCAAGAAGTGTCAACTCATTAAAACTTGGTGTTCTTGTAGAAAATTTTTTGTGTTTACATGCAACAGAAAATCTGTTTATCTGTAGCAAAAAAAAGAATGTTTTGATTACATCATACCCATATACAGGGGTCATGGATTTATTTTATTTATTAATTACTTAATAATATTCCCTGAGGTCCACTTATAATATTGCTACATCAAAGGCAGTCAAAATAAAATTTAAAATCGTCACACTGAATGTTTTCATCACAGCAAACAAAAAACATTTCATTTATGCGAATATGTCTTTGTTACGATGTGAATATGACTATTAGGTAGATTGCTTGACAACTAAAAACTGCACAACATTTGAAAAACTTATATCTAAATCTATATTTATTCCAAGTGATCCTGTTGCGAACCAAACATGTGCAAGAGATGAACATGCATCGGTCTGTGTCTATAAAAACAGTCTTGTGCTAATAAATTCATCTCTTTTGCATTAGCAGTTTGGACTAACTAGCAAGGTTTGAGTTTCATGTGATGTTTTTAAGATATGCTTTTAATTAATTAAACATATTTTTTTCCGTTCCAAATCACTCCAGACTCCTCCATGAGCTGTATCTGACCCATGATCACTGTGTTTGCTCTACAGGTAAACCCTTAAACTATAATCTCACCATTGAAGCCCTTGGACACGGTACAGAGGGGTGGGTTTCGAGGAGCCGATGCCAGAATGGAGTCAAGGGGGTGACATTTCAGAACGGCCATCTGGTCTGGTCTGAGGTCTCCCGTGCTGAAGCGCACCATACTCTCACTCAAAGATGAACTCACTTCATACACGGCTACGACACACAGAGAAAAACATGATTAATTAATTGCGTGACCCAAATAAATACTGCAGAAGAATTGGTAAGCTCACCGTCTGCTAGCTCTGCTCCGAAAACCAGCGCCCGGGATGCTGACACCCCCACGCAGTGCAGGAGGGAATCCCGTCGGAGGTTAAAGTTGATGAGCGCCGCTTCTACGCCTACTTTGGCCAGGCCCAGCCAGAGGGCCACTTGGAGCGGCCGGCTCTCCATGAACAGCGCCACCACATCTCCTGCGGTCCAGCCCTGGCTCAGAGCCCACTGAGCCACAGCATTGGAGAGCTGATCTAACTGGGAGAAAGTCCACGTTTCTCCAGTGGCTTCATACACAAGCGCGGGTTTGTCTGGGTGCCGAGCCAAGGTTTGTGCAAAAATGGAGGGTATGGTGTTTCGGTGACGAATGTGATGCCATAGTGCCAGTTTAACCCTCAGGAGCACGTAAAGACCGCTGATGGACGAGAGGAGGAGACTATTGAGAACTATACAGTCAAGTATTCAATATTTAATATCTCTCAATATACAATATTGTTACAGTACATTAAACATCTCATAAAACTGTGTTTTTGGGTTTCATGACATTTTTAGTTGCTATTCACTTCATTCATGCATTCGCAAAATATATAGGGTACATTTTGATTGCATGCAGACGCTAAACATGAGGTTCAAATACTGGTTAAGCAGATAAATAGTTCCTTAAAGTTGCATGAAACAGAAGTAGCAAGTCAACCAACAGATACTTTCTCCCGTATTGTGACATACATCCAAGAAGAAAAAAGGGTTACTGAACAGAAAAGCAATGTATGGCAGGGGTTTATTTTTATCCATCAGATAAATTTGATAGAGGCAGATTTGAATGCAGCTTATTATAAGTAAGAGGCGGGGTTTATGTGGACACAAGTCCCGCACGAGTCTCCAGAAAGAAGTATGCGAGGTGGGAGATGGAAGATGGAGGAATGATGTTCATTATATGGCAAAATAAAAATAAAATAAAAAATGTAAAAATGAAACATACAGAGGTGAACTGAACAAAATGCTTTTAGAAAATAGATAATGAGAATATTTACATTTCATTCAGACTAGCAAATGATTTGAATATAAATATTGATATTTAAAACATTTAAATATTTTTAAAACATATACTGTATGTTCTATATATACATAATAAATATACACATAATATGTGATATTCAAGCAAAAAACTTTATTTTGTATGTGATTAATCATATGACCGCACTAATTCTGACCTTAAAATAACTTCTTCCACAAAAAACAGATAAAACCAGCCTACGCTAATAAGCTGATCTGCCAGCTTGGCCAAATTGGTTTTTTTGCTGATAGTGGTCTCTAGCCTGTCCAGTTAAAGAAGTGGTCAAGAACCCTCGAAAAACCAAACTAATTTTGGCCACCCTGGAAGACCAGATGAAACCAGGCAACTAGTTTATGTTTCAGTTTGTTTTCCCCGGCAGGGCAGAATTTGTTGTTGATGTGACATACAAACTATCAGTCACTCACTTGATGTCCCTTTTAGCTGTACGAACCACCACATACAGGTACCGCCAGCCTCCTGTTCCCAGGTAAACACTCAAACCTGCTGCCAGGCTCCAGGACCAGGATGCCCCAAACAGACGGAGCAGGCCCAGGGACCCCAAAGACAGGGAACCACTCGCCACATAGTGCATCCTGAAACAGGTCCATGCTGTACATCACTTTTCAATCACAAACATAGTCAGCAGGTCTCCACTTTGGTATTCAGGCAACGTGTGAAACATGTGTCTATTAATAGTTTATGGTGGTATCATAAAGCAATAAAATGACCATGAATGCTTACCTATGGTAGAGAGATATAGTTCAGTCAGCCCTGATCTGTCAAGACATGGGACGACCTTGCAGTGCAGTTAGAGGTTGACTGACCACAGTTATGTCCAAACTACTGACCCCTGTAAAAATAGCACGAGCGACCGAGAACTCAGAGAGCGGGAAAACTCTCTACAATACTCTGTTACATTCAGGAGCTACACTGCTCACTAAGTATCTTCACTTCGCGTGCAGCAACTTTTTGACAAACTGTGTTTACTAACAAGGACTGGCTGTCTGAGAGCAACATGAAGCCGGAGTTGGTGAGAAAGCTTTTCAAAATGGCTGAAAGGAGAGGGCGTTTCACAATAAAAGTGTAAAACACGTCGAGTTAACTGTTACAAGGTGTTTTCTAAAAAAGGTTATTTACCGTTTTTATTTCCGAACTCAAACAACGTGCAACACATTTTTTGTAAACTTTATAAATACGAACATTATTCAACAGAATGCATTTATAATTGGAACAGCACAGACATCACAGTAACTTTCATGCACAAACATTTGTGTGACAGTAAATAACAGGTTTAGTGCTAAACAGATCACTTGCAGCAGTCAAAAACAACTTCCAACGATGATATATGCATTACTGTTATTTATGGTAAAAATTATATATGACGTAATATATTAATATTCATTTGGATGTTATATACCACTGTTATTTTTGTGGGGCCTTTGATAAACATAATTGCAGATGTTTCAAAGATATACTTTCTATAGTCTAACGATAGTGTTATGGTGGTTACAATGCCAATTTTTGTACAAATTAGCATTTTGGAAATAAGTACATTAACTAAATGTCAAAAAGTGAACTTTAGCACAACGTATCAGAATAACGTTTTTAAAACAAACAAAATTAAAATAAAAATGCATTAAACGTTATGTAAACATTTTAAATTTGACATCATACAAAAATGTTTTTCCCCCTTTAATTTAAATTAATATATAAGATTTAATTTCACACACACAAAACACATAGTTTTGATCACATTCTTTATAAAGGATTATAATTCCATATGTTTTGGTGGGTGACCACACGTAAACACATTCGAAAGGTGTGTGATCATCAGTGTAAACTCATTTGCTTTCTGTGCGAGTCTCTGTAGGAGCTGCTGTGTGTAAGCCCGACTCTGTCCGGCTGCAGCAGCTGGAGCAGTCTGCGCAGAACTGCTCTCCGGAGGAGGATGTAGACCCACGGATCCATGATCTGGTTCCAGCTCGCCAAGCGCAGAGCCAAGAGTAGCAGCTTCTCACACTGGCGCCTCGGCCTTCTGATGCCTTCATAAAACCTGCTAACGGATATGAGGATGTAAATCTGTGAAACGAAGAGGAAAACGGTCAAACAGTCTAGAAAATCACAAAATGAAGTGACACATAAGTGCAAATAATGCACAACGCCTGAAACTGATAGATTCAATTTTAACGTTAAACGTTAAATGTTTCCTCAATCTACGTTATTTTTTTTTAAACTCGTTTTCTTATGTTAGCTGTTGGTACTTTTGATGATATTTTTAATCATCTCATTTTAACGTATTGTTAAACACAGTGATGTGTAGCACAAATAGTTTTACCGTTTAACTCTATTTAGCTACAATGTTAAGAATAACAGTTAGCTTACTTCCGTTTTGCAATTACGCTCTTATATTTGGTGAAAAACTGTAAAAACAAACATAGCTAGATATTTAACGCAATTTTACAGTTAAGTTTACAATATTTGAAACGGCTAAATAACTAGTCTTTGTATAATTTAGAGGAAAACAACGTAAAATCACAATAACTGAATTCGCTGTGTGACACGATTTAAATTGATGTTGTTACATTTAAGTTTTCTAAAGTACTTTAAGGTTTATATCACATCTTATGTTGTTAAATCAATGCATATTGGGTCATTTTGTATATTTAAATTTGTTTGTATGACATACATAAATCTGCCATAAATCTGAAATATTCTTTTTAAAGGAGCTTTTTTCCTAGGCCTCCAATTTTATGTTCAGTTATGCAATTTCACTTTAATGCCAATGAGAAGAACCTATTCTGCTATTGATTAAAGGGAAATTGTTGAACTTACTTATCGTAGCCTGATAAAATTTAGAAGAAAACTTCAAATGGCTTTTGCATCTCATCTCTATACATGTGCATTGACCTCAGCTGGTGTATTTTTTTTTACTACAACCTGTGTTTCGTCAAGAACATAATGCCAGTTAATGAATTAAATATAAGCTGCCATTTATTAACAGAAACCTCACTGATACATATTTTTTTCAGTGCACTCACAAGGAAAGGACTCCAACAAAGGCAGGAGACCACTGTTATCGCGGCCAGCTGAGTCATCATCTCCACATCCAGGGAGTGCAGAGATGAAGATGCGAAGGATCCGTGTCTCCGAGTGACACTTGACCTAACACATCTGTCCTTAATCCTTGCCTGGAGCAACTTCAGCCCACTTACAGTGTTGGACACGACTGAGACGGTCAATGTTACAAGCCCCAGTGTGGAAAAAGCCAGAGCGAGGCTGGCGTCAGCGATGGAGAGCGGCCCGTTCACAGGTAAGAAACACCAGGTGCCAGGGAACTGTGCTTTGTAGTTGCCCACGTTTAGCAGAGGGAGTCCTGCCAAAGTGAGAGCCGTGAAGGTGATGAGCAGCACGGTGAGGCGGACACGTGTCATTGTGACCACGGCCGGGTGCAGGAGAGGTTGTGTTATGCCTATGCAGCGCTCCACGGCCATCGCACTGCCTAGAAGCAGAGGACACAGGCCAAAAAACACCATGCAACCTCCAAATAATTTGCAGTAGACCTGTGGGGGCTCTACTACTACTGCCGCCTCGTGATGCTTCAGCCTCCCAAGATGGAGGTGAAGCGCCAGAGCCCCTGTGATCACATGACCGGCCAGGTCGTTGAAAAGCAGGGCCGAGGCCAGAAGTAGAAACGGCACTTTGGCCCGTCGTCGGAAACGCGCATAGGAATGGGCTAGGATTGCTAGTGCCGTTAGATTTGAGAGTGCGCCGAGGGTCATGGTGAAGTAGGACATCCCGAACGCTGGAGGGTTAACCAGAGCTGGAGGTGTTGAGTTTGCCGTTTGGTTGTCAGGACAGAGAGTTGTGAGATTGCTGGAGTTCTGGCAGGAAGCAGGGAAGGATGAGGTGAACAGGATATCCATGACGTGCCAGTCAGAGAGCTGTGATGAACGTTTCTCTTCAGGGATGCTCCTGCTGGGAGCTTTATTGCGACTGTAGTCAGTAGAAAAGGATTCATCTACTATTGCTAGAGGTAAAAAAAAATCAGAGAGATTATTTCAGACTAGATAGATATTTAGTGCTGAAGTCTACATTAAAATTCAGGACTGGAATCATACTGGAGAAAAACACTGGCAGTGGCACCCATGCATAGAAAATTACGCTGGCTCACTGAATAATCAAAAGTCTTTGACAGGAAGACACTACTGGGTAAGCTGCTTGGCATAAAAAAATGGAATACATTGAACGCAAATGTAACATTAAAATATGTTGACTTTTTTTTTAAAAACAACTGTTTGGAAATATTGAAATCACTTACATTTCTCCTTTTTGCAGAACGGTATTTTAGTATATACTATAATATATTTTCATGATTTTTTAAATATTTGTATATTTTGTTTTTGTATTTTTTATGGTTATTTTTTAAATGTAATTTATTTTAAAATATATTTTAATAGATCTATAACATTTTAGTTCATTTAATTTCATTCATTTTTTTTTTTAACATTTAGCTTTTATGTTTTATTTAGAATTTAGTTTTTTATTACTTAAACTTAAAAAAAAATTTGTCTTGGCAACTTGAGGTTTTTATATTTTAGTTAATGTTTACTTTAATTTGAATAAAGAACATGTTTATAATGGTATTGCTTTTAGTTTTAGTTAATGGTAATACCCTGAGCTACACTAAGAAAATAACATTAATAATAAAGAAGCATAAAAAGTGCAAATGAAAGAAAATAAATAAATAAATAAGAAAACACAGAGAAGAAGACAAGAAAGGGGTTTTTGCACTGACAGCATAATCAGTCTGTAAGAGCAAAATTAAGAACAAGCTGCTTTATGAGAACACAATGAGCCTCTGCCTGCGTATTTATAAAAGTGTGTGCTTTACTCACTTTATTATGTGTATTTATTATATGATTTCTAGTTTTTTTTGTACTCTTGATTATTCATCCAGTCATTTATTTGAGAATTTGGGGCCTTTAACAGAAAATTTCCCTGCTACATTACTGAATTATTTTATAGTTTATAATTTGCTTTGAAAAAAAAAAAAATATATATATATATATATTTGCATTTTTACTGAGGGATGAAGAACAGGCAAAGTATAGTTTGTTTATATGGAGTTAAGACTATTTGCCAAGAAGGAAATACTGTCAATACTTGAAGAATATATAGCCCTTGTTAATCTTCTTGTTCACCTTCTGCTGTGCCAAAAATCCCTTCATTGATCTTCCGGTCCCTCCAGCACTGCTCTCACACTCTGCTTTGTTAATTCACACTGTTCTTATCCTCCCTTGAGCCAGTTTCCTTAAGTTAGGTTTGCCCTGTGAAAGCACAAGTTCACATTGCTAGTTTTGAACAAAAATTAACAAAGTGTGAAGTGAATATATATTATTTTTTTCTTTCCTTAGGAGGCAATTTGGAGCTGTACTGACCAATAAAATTGACTTCCATGATGCAATTTAGTTTAATATTACAAAATAAGCTTTACTTATTTAAAAAAAAAAAAAAAAAAAACAACATTCTTCAGAATATCTTTTTTTTTTTACATCCCATCAAATAAGGAAAGTCATACAGATTTGAAAGAAAAAGCAACTTATGATTACTATTAGTTACTATAACCTAGGGGTTGTGCAACTTCTTCAGACACTTTATTTTGATGGGTCCACAACACACAACATTCTGACACCTTTCAAGTATATGTCAACTTACTCTACTAACTCTAAACCTGGCCTAACAGTCTACTCTGAGAGTTAGTAGATGTATACATTATATCTACTATATACGGTACTATATATGGATTTTTCTTTTTAGATTCTGTTTCTCACAGTGGAAACGCACCTATGCCGAAAATTGTAGACCCCTTCATGATTTCTAATTAAGAGAACTTGCAAAAATCACAGAGTGATCAAATAGCTATTGACCTCACTGTTGCAAGTCACAAATTGGTGAGAATTAGAATTAAGTTGAGATGTAGTGGAGATGTAGTGGACTATCAAAATAAAGTGTAACCTTGTTAATAGAACCTCAGTGTAAAGTGCAGCCAATTTAAGGGCTATTGTATTTCCATAATCAATGTTACATGCACAAAAAGCCAGTGAAGTTGTGCAGTTTACTTTCGGTATTAATATATATCCATGGCATCAAAGACAATAAGCATCATAAATCTTGATTCTTGATCATTTAGAAGGAGGGGGTGTTGATTTTTTTTTCTTTGCATAAAAATGTGCATATTCCAAAATAAGTTATTAGTAATTGTGTTTTTTTAGGAAATACTAATGATTTATCTGCTAAAGGGTAAATGTATTAACTTTTGACCTAATGAACATGAACATGATGCACCCATTTTTAACTCACTGCTCTGAAAAACATTGATATCACCGGGACAAAAAGACTGTATCACAGTATTTCACTTACTCTACCCCTGAAAATGCTGTGCGCGTTTATCCAACAGCTGCTGAAAGTCATAGGTTCTCCATTAGAAACTCAAAAAAAGGCTTTCTTTCATACAGATAAATACAGCATATCTCACAGAGGTGTACTCTAAGGGTTTTTCACACTCAGAAAATGGACTTGGGAGACTAGACAGGGCAGACTATGTGGGTCTCTTACTCTTTCTTTTTTAACACAATGACACGGTTCTTCACAATGCGCCAAAGGGAAACTGCTGAGAGGATGTAATGAAGTAATCAGCGCGCCCTGTTCTTACAGTACTTGGCAAGTTGTCATTTTGGTTACTGTCTCCTACACCTCGCTCTCCCTCTGTGCAATCAAACCTTTTTTATAGTGTTTAGCGTCTCTTTTATATTTTTTAGTCAACACTGAGCCAATGACAGTAAATTCAGTGTGGCTTTGACAAAAACAACAGTAATTTTCTTTCTAAGAAAATGTGAGGACTGTGCCACAGCAGGAAGCCAGTATGACCATATCAGGTCACTGAGAGCCCGTCTGACTGAGAGGAGTTTAAAGAACCTTTTGCTCATTTGAGAATGGCTATTGTGTAGGTTTCTTTTTTAAACGGTACATCGCCAGTGTATTCAAAGTTGAGTTTTTTAACCATGATAAGTTTTTAGCAAAGACCTTACAGATACTCAACACTGAAAGAACCATATTGTGAGTTTAACCATTTTTATCGATAATAGCTAATGAATAAAATTCCTCATGCTTTCATTTAGGATAAATTAAGGTCTAAACAAGTGACTGTTTAATACTATCAAATCCTGTCAGACTATTATATTCCCAATTACCAGAAGACACAAAATCAATCTCTTACAGTGTTATCACAATGGTATTGATTAGTAATTAGCTTATGGTTACACACCATTCACTAATTTCTAATCAGATTGTATTCCGCTTGACATTGTATTCGAAAAGCTTGAAAGCCTCACCGAGAAGCTGGATCATGAAATGAAGTGATATAAAACAGTCTGTTTGACTCACCCTGTGTGTTTCTTCTGTGTGTATCAGCAGCAGCACTTCTCCCATGTGCTCCAGGCAAGCTCTACTCCTTATCATTCTACAGACACTGAGCAATACAGCCCCTCTCTCTCTCCCACACCCTCATCACTCGTTTTCTGTCTCTCCGCTCTCCATCTTTTACTTTAGCCTTGAAAAGCATCCAGTTTTTTAAGGAACACGTTCCTCAGGTTTTTCACTTCTCATGTTGCATACAGTATACTCAAGTTTAGCTATCAGGCATTCATCTTGCAACAAACAGTTCTGTATTGGTGCGCTTTATATACAGTTGAAGACAAGATTATTAGCCCCTATGAAATATTTTGTTGTTTTTCAGAGAGAAGATTTTTGCCACATAGCACATTCATGATACTTTATTTAGGAAGCTTTGAGTGTTTGTAATGCAAATAGAACCAGCATTTAAAACTGGAATAAAAAAGTCTACAGGTCAAAATTATTAGCCCTCTGATGAGTCAATGGTGTATTTCTTTTTCTTGCTAACAGCCTTTAGTCAGTTGTTGTAGTTCTCACCAATTTTCAGGCATGTCTCTTGAGGAGTCGCAGTCTATTCTTTCTCAGCAAATCCCTCAAGCTCCTCCAGATTTGTTGGTCTCCTGGCATGGACTCTGGTCTTCAGTGAGCCCCACACATTTTCTGTCGGATTCATGTCTGGGCTTTGCGCTGGCCAGTGAAGGACGCTTACTTTACTCATTTGGATGTAGTTCCACACCAGAAGTGAGGTATGCAGGGCATGTTTTGTTTCAAAATATTCTTGTAGTCTTCTTCTCTGATGATTCTTTTAAGAGTTCCAAATGCAATGAAACATCTCCACAGCATTATAGCCCCACCTTTATCTTTCAATGTGGGAATAGTGTTCTTTGGGTTGAGCACCTATGTCTTCTTTCTCCAAACATCTCTATGACCAAAGAGCTCTGGTTTTGTCTCGTCTGACAAAAGGACACGTGTCAGTATGCATCATTTTACTTCAGGTTGTCCTGTAAACTAGTCTAGCTTGGAGGTGTCTCTTCTTCTGGTCAGCAACCTCACAGTCCATTTCTGTCTGGGGCTCTACTATCCGTCTTCGTTGAGACATCAGTTCCAGACTTGACTGAATCATTAACTATTGTCTTGGCGATTGTTCTTGGGTCTTTAGAAACCTCTGTCACAAGTTTTCGTTCCAAAGTTTTTGAAAGTTTTTGCTTCCCGCTGCGGTTCTCGACTGTGTGGGGCTCTTCAAACGTCTTGATGATTCTTCTCTCTGCTTTTCTTGACACTTGAAACCGCTTTGATAAACGTGTATGCTTCTTCTCCTTTGTGAGCTTTGACACTTCTTTGTCTCAAGTCTAAACTGTTTTTAATCTTTGCCATAATGACAGTACATATAATTTTACTAGTTGATTTGCAAGATATTAATTCACAGCTTACAGTGCAGTTTAAAGGCTTATAGGATTAATTAGTTTAAAGCATCACTATGTAACTTTTTTTATTTTCAGAATTTGCTAAATGTATACAATGAACAAGAATTCATCTTCCAATCCGCCTTTTTGTACACTTATAATAAGTGCTTATGTTTTGGACTATTTTAGCCTGTCAGGTTGTCACCGCTGCGGAGTAACACATAACATAGACATCCACATACCTGCATGAATCACCATAGAAATAAACAGTAACACTTTATTTTATGGTTACACCTATTACTATTACTTATTAGCATGCATATTGCTAGACTATTAGCCATTTATTAGTCCTGATTAATATGCGGTCTTTGGGGTATATTTTACCCCGAATGTTGTTCACTAAAAATTAAAAAAATGTTCTCTTTGTCCAAGAGACATGAGACTCTGTAAAACTGTAAACACTTTCTAGATCTAAAATTAAAAAAAAAAAATGGATTGATAGCATGATTTTATCTTGGTGTAAAAAAAATACTCACACTTGGGTTTTTGGGTTTTCGCTTAGAACAACGTAGAAAACATAGACAGAAATAAAGTGGCAGACAATGAGATGTCTTTTGTATGCAGAAGTAAGTGTCTACCATCTGCAATATTACAAACGCAGACAAAAACACACTTATTTCTTCTGCTGTCTGCTTGCAAAATAAATGTGCCACTCTCTTTATAACCATTATTTACATTTCAATAAAAATAGAAAATGCAATATGTTCACTCCTCTTTTGTTATAATCCAAGAACATCTGTGGCTTTTTGTCACCTGTTTGTAAATGTTCCCCATTTAATATTTTCTTCAATAATTTATAATTTGTTGCTGCTTTTTTTATG
>JAUCMT010000002.1:4305432-4325008 GCA_032357475.1 Enteromius thamalakanensis
CCTTGCTAAAACACACACAATAAAAGCCTAATGTACATACCAGCGCAGAAATGGTAATGGTCTCTAAATACCATTATCTATCATTAACTTTTTTCCAGTTAAACTATTACAAAATTCCTTATTGTAGTGAATTTTGGGCCAGCAGACATTTTTATACTTAATTTACCATTAAAACCAAGACAATTCATTTATCTTCTATTATTTTTGAGCTGGGTTCTATTTTTTTTTAGCAGTGTATACAACATGAGATCTAATTAAATTTAACCACAAAATGCTCTGCAACAAAACTGTTGCAAGTACAGTTATTTCCATTGTTTATGCTTATGTTGTAAGTGTAAATTTACTGAAAAAGCGGCCGCACTTACTAACAAATGTACTGTATGGAGCGGATGGGGGGGGGCACCAGGAGGGAGTCTCGCCCGGGGAGCAATTTAGTGTAGAACCGCCACTGCACACACACACATATATATATATATATAAATATAGTGTGTATATATACTCATTCAAATTTATTTATTGATTCTTGTTTTATGGCCTGTGTATTAATTCATAACAATATACTACTTTATTGTTGCTTTCAAGGCAGGCTCTGTCGTCGTGTTCACAGATGTTTTTTTATTTTGAGGTAAAAATTGCTTGTTAAATAAGTAATTATACTTACATTATTTGATAAATAATCTAGAAGCTGCCTATGAAGGCGTGATCTGCGAGAAGCTGTCCGACACCTTTCTCTGAGCTGTCTGTCCAATCAACGTTAAAATGGCGAACATTGCCAGTGCAGTGGAGGGGTCTTTTTAAATTTTTGCGCTGTTGTGACGACGCATGACACGGGACAACGTCAATATGGTGGATGTAGTACGTCTGTATTCCATTCATACTACCCACATTCATACTATATAGAGCGTATTTTTTAACGGTCGGGTAGTACGTTTCAATTTTAACCTACTAAAGCAGTATGCGATTTTGGACATTGCCTATCATTTTAGAATGCTTTTATAATGCCAGATTAATGTAAATACAGCTCACTGTGAACATCCTTGTAATTTACTTAACAATTGAAAATTTTATGAATGATTATTTTTAAAAAGTTCAAGCGTGTTTACGGATTTGGAAAAATGCAGAGTACGGCTGTTTCTAAAGCATGCAGCCCATCTGCTGTTACACATCTTTCAGCACACTGTCAGTGTCAAGCCAAATTTAGATAACAAAAAAAAAATATATATATATATATATATATATATATATATTATTTTTTTTTTTTTACTTCAAGCTAGCCAAATGGAAACAAAATTACTACAATGAAATGTAATTAAACTTACTGGTTCATTGACTCGCTTGCAGAAAATAGCAAGGATGAAGACAGCAGCGATGGGTGGAGCCAGATAACTAGTGATGGACTGAGTGTATTCGAAGAGCTGCCCACTCTGAGCTGTCTGAACAATGGGGATCCAAGCGATACTCAGGCCAATCAGAAACAGCATGAACACCCTGCACACATAAACATAAGCATATTAAAGCCTATATTTACCTCAGTTTCTGCTCATAAGATCAGAAAATCAATATCCAACATAAACATTAAACACACCTTCCCGCGATCATGAGTTCCTTTTCCTTGGCTTTGGGGCGGATCTTAGTGTAAATATCTAAGGTAAAGAGTGTACTGGCACTGTTAAAGATGGAAGTGAGTGAACTCATTAGAGAGGCCAGCATGACAGACAGCATCAACCCTCTGAGACCTTCATAAACACACACACAACAGTTTAGAACCATATCACCAAACAGATCAGCCTATTAGAGATGTAAAAGACAGACATATAAAAAAAAAAAATCTTTACCGTTTGGCATCAGATCCATCACTAGTTTTGGATAAGCAATATTACTGCAGCCTACACCAGTGCCACAGTAGTAGTTGCACTCTTCTGGATCCACACATGCAATCTCATCTGACATAAACAAACACAAATTTCACTAACAGTCTCTGACCACTCACCTCTGACCTTTTGCTGAATCTTGCAAGCAAAAGAAAATTGCTGCGCATTACTTTTGGATTGTCAGAGTTTCTTATCATGAGTCCACACACCATATCCTTAATTCCAATATTAATTGCTATGCAATAATGAATTTCAGATTTGCCCTTCCTGAAATGTCATACAAAACCAGTGTTATTTTACTATTACTTGAGCATTAAAACAGCATTAGTAGCATTATTAAAATTTTTATTCATATAAATTTATTAATATAAAATAACCAATTAAAAAACCTGGGAATCAATGTTATGTTAGTACACTATTTGTAATTATAATGTTTTGACATTTTAAATTAGCTTTTATTTTTATATTTTCATTTTAGTTTAACTTTTATTAAGTGGTTTTGATTTTTATTTCTATTTAGCTTTTCTATAAACATTTTTTAATAATGCAATATTTTTCCCAGACAGCAAGCAGTGTTGACCCAGATTCGATTCAGCTCACATCTTACCTGCATGGAAATCACACATGTGACTACATGTTTGCTTTATGAAAACCTTTGGCTTTGTTTTTTTATATATTTATATATAAATATATTTCTTTGCACTTAACTGCATCCAGGGCAGGTTCTACTGGCCAGAGAGAATGAAACTATTTATTTATTTATTTATTTATTTATTGTCATGGTTAAAAAATAAAAGAATGGAAAAGTAGACTGACCAAATTTTCTTACACATGAATTTAAGATGTAATTGGTTTATCTTAAATTAATGAATTTATGTAAATCGTTTTTCTTTATTTATTTATTTATTATTTCAGATTTAGTTTAATTTATGAAAAAAAAGTTGCAGTTTTAGATAACACTAACAATACTTCAGGACAAAACTAACTGATGGTTGCTTAAAGTGGGTATATGCCTGCAAGGAATTGTTAGCTAAAATAAGTTGCTAGCACATTCTATGGGAAATAAGGGGTACAAACTATGCTTTGTCACTCAGATCACGTTAAGATTCAGTCAACATATTTGTTGACATGTATCTCTTTTCTCACTCAGAATCGTGCCAGGTTTTCCTTACCTGTGTATAGCACTCTGCTGATCATGCCGGGGAAAACCATGAGAAACATGGGCAGAAGTTTGAGGTAACCACACAGGATGCATCCCGCTTTCACATGAGACAGGTTCTTGGCAGACAGACAGCGCTGCACAATCACCTAAAACAAGATGGAGAGTTTGTCTAAATAACCCAGTGCTCACATTTGATAAGTTCAATTACTAGCTATTTTACACAAATAGGTGTAGTGAAAGTGCTGGGTGCTTCAACAGCAAACTTTGAAAGCAAAATCCCTCTGAAAGAGTAATTTCTCTAAGAGCAATTTGTGTATTGCACACCATATCCTGCAATCAAGCCTGCACTGGCCCTTTACGGGCCCACGTAGGCCATGTCCACATGTACATAATTTTTTCCTTCTTTGTTTAAAAATATTTCTGTCCACATGAAAACACAAATGCATGCTTTAAAGCACTGTAAAAAGCATGCCAAACCAACAGGTGGCTTTATAATCTGACTATATAACCTCACCAATAAAAAGCCCTTCTAAAATCTTAAACTCTAAGCAGCATGAGTCCAAACATAGACCCTTATACTTGTACCACCTCTGCAAAAAAAAATCAGCAATGTACACTTTTAAAGAGAAAAAAAAAATCCTTTACACTGGGCTTGAAATAACACATTTTCCAACCAGGAGACAGCACAATGTGTTCAGCAGGTACATGTAAGCCATTCTGGCTACTGCTGCTTGCTATTGCTAAATCTCTCTACCATATGGCTTTACCTAGCATCCCTAATATGGCAAACAGGAATAGCAGAGGCAAAACACAAGAATAGTCCTGAGCGGTAGTGAGGGTCGGTAGATCGGGGAACAAACGTGCAAACAAAGCAAAACTAGAACAAAAAGGTGAAAGGAAGGTATACTAAAGATCAGGCAGACAATAAACACAAGAGGTAAACACTTAGTAGGAGGGAATACGCTCAATACGCAGTGATTAGATATACAAACATGAACACTTTTAAAGGTGAGACAAGGGGGTTAACGAGGGGCGGAGCTAATCAATTGCTATTGGAACTAACTGGGGGCAGAGACTGAACAGAAGAAACACTAAACCAGCGGAGAACACATCAAATTCAAATCTGCTCTCTGGTGGAGCTCTAGGGCACTCTGGCCGGCGATCGTGGTGGTGTTATGTATAATAAATGGATCAGTACCTGGTCAGTGCAGAAGTACCAGATGGCCTGGATAGTAAGACCAAAGACCATTCCAGGCCAAGGCAGATCACCAGTGATGGGGTCTCTAAAAAGGTGGAAGGAGTCTGAACGAGGAGTGTAGCACTTTTCGCTAATGTTCACACCCACTATTGACGGGATCGCAGTCATGTATCTGTCTTTAAGGTTCTCATAACCTCCCACCTCATTGAACGCTGAAAGAAAAAGGTTGATGTTGAATCAAGTAAACACTGATCAGTGTCCAAAAATTTTAAATTCAAAAAACAAAATCAGACATACCAAAGCCTGTAAGAATGAATGATCCGACAACCATGATAATGGTCTGGAGTGTGTCAGTGTAGATAACTGCAGCTAGACCACCTTGTCAAAGAAACCGTGAAGGTTTATCAATAAAAAACAGCTAAGCAACTGAAAAGTAAAAGCTCTTAGAAATGTTTTTTTATTTTTATTTTTTTTTTACAGTTTTACAGTTTATTGATCTTAAATATGTCATGTGAGGTCACCATCTAGTAAAAATGTGTTATAATTATTCATTATATTATTTTATATTAAATATTATTAATTAACTATAATTACAATTTCCTTTAATGTTTTTTATTTAAAAATGTTACAACCTGCTGTAATATTTGAAATTACATTTAAAGTTAATACATTTATATTTCAAATATATTTAAGCTTCATTATTACTAATTAAAAATACACAATGCACGACAATGCAATTAACTTACAAATTAATGTCTGAAAATGTTATGAGGATGAACCACTGATGCAGAATATGTACTGTAACAGTGCAATGTGTCAATTTAAAGTGTGCAGTATTTCAGTTAACATACCTGTTACTGTATAAAAAGCTGTAATGAGCAGCAAAATAACAACAGCTAGGTAAATGTTTAGTCCCAGAGCCTGGTTGATGAAAATGGCTCCCGAATACATGTCTGCCTGAATGCAAATACCACAAATAAGTGACATCACAGACATTCCAAATCGACTATCAGATTATAACTAGTGTTTAATAAAGATCTGGAGTAAACAATGCTGGACAGACAGCAACATATAAAAATAATTAGTAGTAATAAGTAAATAAGTTAAAATAATTATTAGTAATAAGGGCCTTGTGTTTTATTTTAATTACCAATAGTCTATGTAGTCAGAATATCCTAAGTACTGTATGTCAGCTACCTCTCAAGTGCCACACCATTACTATGTGATACCAGAATTTTTCTGTGAAGGGTTGATACAGATTTTGGACTCACTGAGATTTTGGTGAAAATATAAAGAATCAGGGAAAGCACAGAGAGGTAGATACGGATACGCTGCCCACCAAAGCGTTTCTTCAGGTACTCTGGCATGGTCACGACCTGCAGATAAAGAGAATAAAGGGTCATAAAAATTATAAAGCAAAGATAAACTTGTTGACTCATTCATGTTGTGTAAGTCAGCAATATTTATTTGTTATGCAAGAAAAGGTTGAAGAGGAAGTATACCCCAGCCTTTATGTAAATGGGCACAAAGAGCCATCCCAGAAAAAGCACAACAACAAGAGCCTGAGGAAAAAAATGAAAGAGAGACAATCAGTTTAATGTTTTCTAGACCTATTCTCTTCAGTGTTTTTACAGTTACTGCTAACTTAAATTAAAGTTACTTAAAAGTTATTTGTGTTACTTTACTGTAATAAAATACTATTTAAGATTACCTTTGTTACCTTAAGCAACTGAAATAAGTTGTTGAAATGTTAATGAATAAAACTAATATAATATATAAATACAAAAATAGAAATATAAAAAAATAATAATAAAAAATATATATTAATAATTCATATAATAATAAATAATAAATGAATAATAAAACAAACACTGATTAATTGTCTTTTATAACCCCTGGTTTCACAGACGAGGCATAAGCCTAATCCTAGACTAAAATGTAAATCTGAGCTGTTTTAAATGAAAGGAACTTGCACTGACCGATCTTAAAACATGTCAGTGCCTTTGTTTTGTCTTAAGATGCATACTAATAATGCTTTTTCTAAGGCATGTTTATAAAACTTACTGTCCTAATTGAACTATGGCCTTATTTTGGTTTAAACTAAGCTCTGTCTGTGAAACCGGGACATAACACTTCATAACACAATCAAAATACCTACATATAGACGATGATCTAGTCTCTATTATTCTAAAATATGATAGGCTAAAGACAAAAAAAATTACATACTGTATCATAAATGTATTTTTTATGCTTTTTAAACATACATTCCACTCAAATCCTCCAATGGCAATACCAGCGGCTGCTCCAGTTCCTGCTATTCCCACAAAATGCACACTTCCAATGTTACTTGCAAATATAGAGGCTCCAATCTGGTGGGGGAAAAAATTGCATTAATATATTTAGTTTTGGCCACAAGATATTAAGTCATATTAACTCGTAGGAACGTGATATTATGTTGAGGCCACAAGACCTAACATAAGAAGTCGTAAATATAGTGTAGATTTCAAGTTCTGTACAGTATAAATTCTAATTGTCATACAAAATGCTAAAAACGATCTGCTACCTGCTTTTACGTATCTGTTCTTAGTTCTGTGTTCATGTGTTCTTTTTTTGGTTTCAGTCTGATGTCCATGTGCTTTTCCTAATTTGGTCCTTCCTGTGTTTGTAATATTATTAGTTGATTAAGCCCCACCTGTGTCCCTCACCTGTGTTGTGTTTAGTTCATCAGTCCCATGTGTATTTATTGCCCTGTCGGTTTAGTTCTCATGGTCCGTGATTAATTTTGTATTGTGTCAACTTGCTAAAGCCTTATTCCTGTTTAAATATTATTAAAGAAAGGCCTATATATTATTCGAATCTCCGCATCTCTGACGATCTCCTTTCCGGCACCTATAACTCCTGCAGGATTGACACGTGCGATATAGCCTACTAGTTGGGACAACGTTTTTATTTACAGACATGATATAATATGGCATTTAGGGCCACTCTGCCATAAAGCCCCGACTGGTGGAGGGCTGCAGTGATGGTTGACTTTCTACAACTTTCAACTATCTCTAGACTGCATCTCTGGAGTTTAGCCACAGTGATTTTTGGGTTCTTCTTTACCTCTCTCACTAAGGCTCTTCTTCCCTGATATCTCAGTTGGGTCGGATTGCCAGCTCTAGTAAGGGTTCTGGTCATCCCAAATGTCTTACATTTAAGGATTATGGAGGCCACTGTGCTCTTAGGAATCTTAAGTGAAGCAGAATTTTTTTGTAACCTTCGCCAGATGACAGAATTACGGACCAAAACAGAAATGGAATTTACCCCCCGACTCGGCGTCCTGAAAGAGCGGGACCTCCCTTTCGAGAGGAATTCTATCGACTAGCTGAAGAGGTTGATTTTGATGACGCAACACTTATCTCGGTGTTCCGGCTCTGGGCATTCTACCATCGCCCCCTAACTTCCAGATACCACAGGATTTAATTGGAGAGTGGCAATCTGGGATTGTTTGTAAAGTTTCCAGATCCAAGTTGGAACAACTCACTCCCCCACACTCCCCCGCCAGAGTGCGGGTCGATGTGTTGGCCAGTTGAGCATTGCTCAAGGATCTCAGGGCTACAGGACCACCACCCCAGACTTGCCCCATCAGGCTTGCCATTCATTCCAACGTTCATTCCACCTTAATGGTGAGGATACCGGCCTTCACTGCCAAGCTCACGTCTCACCATTCGGCGGATTCCACTTCCACAATCCTGATTCCAGTTCCTGATTTATGGCCAGGAGAGAGGATCCCTATTCCAGTCCCTGAATTATGGCCAGGAGAGCCGATCCCAATTCAAGTTCCTGAGTTACGGCCAGAAGAGCCGATAACAATTCAAGTTCCTGATTTTCAGCCAGGAGAGCTAATTCCAGTTCCTGATTTCCGGCCAGGAGAACCGGTCCGAATCCCACTTCCTGATTTCTGACCAGGAGAGCCGATCCCGGTTACACTCCCTGAGTTTGCACTTGAAAAGCGCCCCCTTTGCGACTGCGCTTCCAGAGCGAACCTTTGAGACTGACCCCTGAGCATCCGCCTATATTATCGATAATATTTCGATAAAATCTGACAGAAGTACAGTGGGTACGGAATGTATTTAGACCCCCTTAAATTTTTTTACTCTTCGTTACATTGGATCCATTTGCTAAAATCATTTAAGTTCTCTTTTTTTCCACATTACTGTACACACAGCACCCCATATTAACAGAAAAACACAAAATTGTTGACATTGCAGCTTTATTAAAAAGAAAAATATCACATGGTCTTAAGTATTGTCAGTATGCTCAGTATTTAGTAGAAGCACTCTTTTGATCTAATACAGCCATGAGTCTTTTTGCGAACGATGCAACACATCAGGATTTGGGGATCCTCAGCCAAATCTGCAAAACTGCAAAAAACTATTTTTCTGTTAGTATAGGATGCTGTGTGTACATTAATGAGGAAAAATTATTTTAGCAAATGGCTGCAATTAGTGAAAAAAAGTGAAAAATTTAAGGGGGTCTTAAGGGGGTCTCAAGCAAAGGCTTGGACATAGTCGGATTTGGTTTTGGTTCCCACAAAAGCCATGAGGGTTTCCTTGTACACTTCAAAATATACAATGTTGAAATGCTTTTGAATAGTAGTAGCTTATTTGTATACTTTTAAATGATTTGTATTTAAAAAGGTGAGAAAATATGTTTTCATTTTTAATTGTACTATAAAACAGCTTTAAAGAATTTCTTTACAGGTACAAAAAGGTAAGACAAAACACACCATTGAGTTTAAGTATACTTAGTTTTAAGTAGCACAGTAGAACATTGCCTTTAAGTATGTAAGTAAGTATTTTAAATATGCTTGTCTACGAAGGCATAGTAGGTAAAATTATATTTCTTAATCACACGTTGGTACAATGTAAGAATTCACATATTGTAGCTATAATGTAAAATATGTGTGTGAATTAACATACTTTATAAAATATGATAAAATGCTTTACAAAATAAAGTTAGTCATTCTTTTGAGAAACAGACTGAAGAACATGTTTATTATATAAATATTTAAAATATACAGCAATAGGTCTAATAAAATGTCACAAAAAGTATGTTTGTATTTTGACATATTTATTACTTATTTATTTATTTATTATAAACATGTATTTATAACTATTAAAATGTAAATCAGTAAATTTAAACGCACTTCAAGTAAGCAAGATAGAAGTACAATTAAACTGTAAATGAGTTTCAAGCACATTTGTAATACTTCTTTTTCACCTGGGTATTAACTCTGTTTACTGTTTGACTGGCAATCACCACAAATGATAAGGTATAAAAACCACTGCTTCTGCAAGGTGTAACTCAAACAATAATAACTGGAACAATAAACTTCATAATAACAAAGGCAAACCTTCAAAATGTTATATAAGGTGATAACTTAAGCATTGATCAAAGCTTGACAACTCCATAAAACTGACACGAGCAAATCATGCTTAAATTGTGGATCGCATCTAGCATCACTGTATTATGGCCCCATAAAAGATTTTATTCACCTTATCATGATATCAAGTTTCTGAATTGGAGAGGCAGTTCGGGTCATTATCATGCCATATTTGTGGTAATGTTAAATCACTCTTCATGCTATTGAAATATACATAATCAGCACAGATACAAATGTGTAGCACATAACCACAAATATTCCCCACATTTGGAAAACTGTTTAATTGATGACAGCTTGTCAATGTCCATTATATTCTGAGTACAAAACAAAATGTTCTTAAGGTTTAAAGGACAGTCATCCTTGTCTAAATCCCATTTACTTACTGGCCACCACACCATACTTCTGCCAGCCAGGAAAAAGCCTCCTACTGTGGATCGATTGGTCCGTACCATCGCCTTTGGACAGAAAAAGCCATTAAATTAAGCCTATGTACAGTTCTAGATATATTAAATATAAGGCAAAATTTTAACTTTAGGATCAGACACATTTCATAATAACACATCACATTTGGTTGATGCATTGATGGATTAAGAATTTTTTTGTTTTTGTAAAATAACTTTTTACAAATATTATATTAAATTCTATACATTATATTACATTCTGTCTTCAGACTTATCATATACAGCCATTTATATGTACATTACATTTATACTGTATGTTAATTTGAGGGTTAACAATTCACAAGTCAGTCAATGGTAGAAAATATTTTACAGGGGGATAGAAATTACTGACCACTTACCCATATTCCCACAGCCAGAACCACCAAAAAATATATAACAATCACTGAGATGTCCGCTGGATTGTTAATATGTACGGTGACATTTTTTCTGTTCTCATTGCGAGTCCAAGAGAATCCAAAATATTCTTCACCCATTTTGCTGTTTGAAGGGCCAGTGTAACACCACACTGCGTCCCTCTTTGACACAACTGTAAAGATAACTGGATCAGACGTTCAACTGCAGGTGTGTGAGCATAGTGTGCATGCATGCAATTATTTATATAGCCTATGTGCATCCAGAGGTGGGTGTGTCCTTCTCTGAGTAAATTATAAAAGTGTGTGACTTAGAATTGCCTAAAATCTGAGACTGAAAATCATTAATGATTAACTTGTATAGCAGGTTTATAGCAAGTGTGCGACACCTGTATCTAAATTGTTGGGTTTCACAGTAAATTAAAGAAACAATTCACTTAAATGGGAAAGGAAAGGATAGGATGAAAAATTATGAGAAAAAAAAAAGACCCATCTGAAACTTTCCTTACTCAGTGTGTGATGGCCTTAACTGTTAACTTAAAGTGGAATAGATAAGCAATGGGGACTTAGCTGAGATACATGATGTGGGATGAGAGTCCACAAAGGAGACTGCAAAGTGACTTACAAAGTAGAAGCGAACAGACCAACAAGAGAACAACAATACACAAGTGCTGTGATAAGTCTCAGCTAGTCTAGCACAGTGCACATAGCTTGGAATTATTATTATTTTTTAAAATAAATAAATACATCTACTGAATAGAATAGGTAAGTGCTAGTATTAATGATAGAATTAATTAGTCAGGTGATTTTTTTTTTACAGGCTAAAGACTCTTTTCGAACTGATAGACAGATCCAAAAAAATGTCCAATGTTTTCGTTTTCATGTTACTGTTTAAGTAAAAAGTACACTTGTGTGCCTGGTTAAAACGGCAATGAGGATTGTGGGGAAAATGCAATATCAGGTCCTTTTCGTTCTGTAAGAAAAATCTGTTCTCAGGGAAGAACATAAAATCTTAGCTGACCTACTGCATGTATTGCAAACAGAGTATTTATTGTTACCATTTAGAACAGGGGTGTCAAACTCAGTTCCTGGAGAGCCAGAGCCTTGCAGAGTCCAACCCAACACAAATAATATCCAGAGCTCGGGCCCTCCAGGAATTGAGTTTGACAACCCTGATCAAGAACAGGGTGGCAAACTCCAGTCCCAGAGAGCTGCAGCCCTGTAGAGTTCAGCTCCACCCTAATTAAAACTCACTTTCCTGTGGCATCCAAGTATAACTGTTCAGACCTTGATTAGCTCATTCAAGTGTGTTTGATTGGGGCTTAAGCAAATCTCTGCAGGGCCATGTCTCTCCAGGATTTGTTTGTCACCCCTGAAAGGTGGTACAGACTCTCAATGTGCAGGTATAAATCATTTTAAAAACAGTTTCATACCTATATATCTATTAAAATTTTAAGGTATTTGCTATTCATGACTGGATTTCTGACCAACAGTAAATATGAACACATCATAAATGGTTAATTGCACCACATTAATGTCTCAAGACATTCACTAGCACTGCCTGTATAGTTAACAAACAAATAGTAAATACTAAATGCATACATAGATACTATGATAAAATATTTTTTTATGATTGCATTTCTTTTTTTAATGATTTTGACTGCAGGATAGGCTTAAATTATAAAATTTACTATTTACTAAACACATTGAGATTTCATTCTCTGGTCCATCACTTGGAAACTGTCTGAATTTCCACCACTATCTTTTAGTTCAGGTGATAAATGCATACTTCTTTAGAGACCTGCAACACACTGTGGCTGAAGGATAAATCATTAACTAATCATGACTTGAACATTTTTAGGTTCAGATAGTACAGTAGATACATGCATGTCTTGTTGGTTATATCATGAAACCTCTTTTTCAGCAACAAACTACTTTGTCTGTGAAATCTAAAAGGGGAATTGCCCTATTGTCTACAGTCTTTTAGTCTGGACATTTCTTTTAAAAGTGCACAGATATAAGTAAAAAAAAATTGTGGTCTGGTTTAGAAAGACGGCTTTGGCTTTATCTACTCCTCACCAATGCCTCTGAAATACCCGAAAGTCATATCTCATCATGGCCATGAAAGTTTATCTCTAAGATGTAAAGTCTTCTAGTTATAAACGGCTGACCTTCTGCACGGTCTTCTTTTTATCTACTGCAATATACTATTATAAATCGATCATATAATGTGACTCCTGCATATCACTATGGTTAATAGCATCCAATGCCTGAATATTTACATAATCAAAAAAAAAAACAAGATTACATTGACTATGGGTTTTTCAGAAATTGAGGCAAGACATTATTAATCAGAAGTGACTAGTGTTCTTAATGCACGTCTTGGTCTTATCGTTTAAATGTATCAGTGCACAATATTGAGAAAAAGATTAATACAATCCTCCAATAAGAAACTGTGTATCAATTTTCCCATGCAGGTAATGTCAGTTAGGCTGCACAAGCTAATGAATAATGAATGTTTTTTTTTTTTTCCATGTAGTTCTGAAAAACGTTTATACCATTTTATGTCATGTGATGTAACCATTAGGTAAGGCAACAATCTTTCCTTATATCTCAAGTACGTTTACTTACACTTCTTTATTTTTTTTTAAATTAAATTTAATAAATCATTACATTTTGAAGAGGCACAGCACATGACATTTATAATCCTGAATGAACATTGCAAGCCTACAGGGGTTTTCTTTATGGTGTAATGTTTTTTTATGCTTGTTGGTCAGACCGCATGACAAATGTTTTTTAAACTTTAAACTTAAGTTGTGTTAAAACAAAATTTCTACTCCAAGAAGTAGTAATAAAAATTTGCTTTCTCATCAAGGCTTTTTTATTTATTATATCAGGACAGTCAACCACCTTGTCATTATTTAGTTTATTTAAGACTGAACTAAAAATGACTACAAACTGTCATGCGTTTGTGTAAAGACAGATCCATGTCGACTACAAGCTAGAAAACCACTGTTTATAATCCGTTTGACAAATGTGTAAAGTATAATTTAATAATAATTTGAGAGACCACAATAAAGTGCCAGTAACAGACTGCATTTTGAGATTTCCCATGGTAAGCAATGTCTTTAATGTCATTCTTACATAACCTTGCATATGTAATCCTAATCAAAAGACTTTTGATCACCGCATTTCATAACACAATACCGCCAACATTTTTGATGACAGCATACAGTTGTGAGATCAGCAGATATACACAATTCACAGGGCTAGCAAGGTGTACAAGGTGAGCTTGGGGGAATGACAGACAAACACATCTACGCAGAGATGGAGGTACAGATCAAAGACAAGTGAAGAAGAACAACGTAATAAGGTGTAACATTAGCACTATACTGTGCCACGTACTCAAGATCTCATCCTGTAAGAAGTGTTACAGAGTTTCTACGAAGATCGAGTCCTTACAAGTACACACTAAATAAATGTCAGTTGGAGACCAGCAGAATATCAGCGACTTGTTGCGGGGGAGCAAGGAGAGAATCATACACAGAAAGAGGTCAAGGACAGAAAGAGAGGAATAGGTTGAAAAAACTAAAAAAAAAAACAAACAAGTGGATAAATACCCCCTTTTTCACCAAAATGGTGTCAGAACTGGATTAAAGGGTGAACAAAGACGCAACTTGTTTACTATTATTTCATGACATGCTTTGATAACATTAGAATTTAAAATCATCTGAATTAGTGCCATAATGAGAAATATTTAACAAAAAAAATTATATGCTATAAATGTTTCAAATCAATACCAGTTAGTGTCTAACAATCACAAATAATACGTAACTATTTGTGTGTATATTTCAAAATCATTTTATTATGTAGTTTAAGAGTACATTCAAACATTCAAAGCAATTTGAATCATTGCATTTATGCCATTTTATTTTATGCCAGCAGTCAATTTGCATGTATGATATTTATAATAATTAAATTTTATAAAAGTTTATTTTTACTCATTAATTTTTCGAAAAACAATGCATTTTAACATCACAGGAGATGTATAAGGGAAAAAATGACAACATGCGTCAACTGAATGCTTTATATATTATAATGGAAGAGGCATTGTTTGGCTTTATATTTGTATTAGTATTGAAAATTTGTTCAAGTGACATTATTCAGGTTTGCAGTAAGCAGGTTTTAGAGGCCAACAGCATTTTTTCATCCTAAAACTGCCTTTTCTGCAGTGGAACGGTTCCAGTTACCGGCATCCTGTTGATGGAAAAGGGGTAAAAGAGATGAAAGCAAACAAAAGCCTAAAGTGCTGCCCTGAGGAACCAAAGAAGAGCACTGAGGTGTCACAAAGAGACAGGAAAGATGGAATGGTAAAGAGAGAGGGAGAATGAAGGAGCAGACAGAGACAAATAAGATATAGGTTTAAAGAAGACAGTGTAGAAGGGACAGACGGGTGCTACTACAGCTAGAAGTGGCTGGTCTCTCAGTTATTGGCCTCTCCTCCTTCGCTGTCCTGCTGGTCGCTGGTCCACAGGGTGAGGTTGTCCCGCAGGAGCTGCATGATGAGCGTGGAGTCCTTATAGGAGTCCTCGTTCAGATTGTCCAGGTGGCCGATGGCATCATCGAAGGCTTCCTTGGCAAGCTGGCAGGCCTGCTCAGGCGCATTTTGGATCTCGTAGTAGAAGACAGAAAAGTTGAGCGCCAGGCCCAGGCGGATGGGATGGGTTGCTGGCATGCCCTTGCTAATATCGAAAGCCTCTTTGTAGGCGCCTTCAGACGATTCGACGGCAGAGGCCCTCTTTTCGCCAGTGGCCACCTCGGCAAGGTAACGGTAGTAGTCACCCTTCATCTTCAGGTAGAAGACCTTGCTCTCCACCTGGGTTTCATCACAGTTCTTGATGAGGTACTGGTCCAGCAGGGTGAGAACGTCTTGGCACACAGACTCAAGCTCCTTCTCGATGGTCTCTCGGTAGACACGCACCAGTTCCAACTTCTTCTCGTTGCCATCCGCCGCTGTCTTCTGCTCTATGCTGGAAACGACACGCCAAGATGACCGCCGGGCCCCAACAACGTTCTTATAAGCCACGGAGAGCAGGTTGCGGTCTTCATTAGACAACGCTTCATTCAGCTCTGTGACCTGATGGTGCAGAAGGCCAGATGTTGGGTCAGTAAACGCAACCACAATGCTTAATGTTTGCATATATTTGTTTGAAATTAACATTATAGTACTGTATAGTGGTTAATGTATCAACCTTTGTTTAAAGAAGAATGTGCAATTTCTGTTTTAAAATATTTAGTAAATACTGCATAAAAAGTTTCATTTTAGGGCACAGCTCATTTATCTTAATCAAATTGGAATAGCCCTATAAGAAGTGTTTTCAACGTGGAATATGAAATGTTTGTTTGAACTGGAAAATCCCTGATGTTGTAGGTAGAGAAGTAGATTTAGACTGATAAATGAAAAAGGATATAATCACATTAACATCTTGCGATTTATGACTGAACTGTCACAAATAATTGTGTTGGGTTTTACTCTCAAAATTACACATTTTTTCATGCCTTGACTACTGTGACATTTTAGACTTCATTGGCTTATGCAGGTCTGAAAGCCACCATTTAAAATTCCTTGATATTACCAGGTTTTCCATTATTGTAGGAACCCTTTACTAAAAATGTCAATGTCAAACAGTTAACGTGGCACAGTAATGACAATATCTAATCAAATCAACTGTGATTAGGTGATTAGGGTGATGATGCTTGAATTAAATAAAAAAGGATAAAAAATACTGTAGAATCAGCTGTGTCCTATATGACCCACGCTGACAGACTGACTGACTTTCATCCTTTGTGCTCGGATGTCAAACCAGACAGCAGATGCTGCACTGCTGGCTCACATATTGCGCTTTATTTCACATGATTACAATTAAACATGAGGTGATGAGACATTTCACGTTTCATTATATTATATCATAATTTAAAAAGCAGCTCTATTGTTGTTTTTTTATTTTTTATTTTTCTCAGAGACACAGATGCACAATGGATGGCAATGAGGGTGTCACAGCGCCGCCCATGTTCATCCACTGTAACGATTTATATACACGATCCCGAACAGAAACCTACAATTTAAATAACATTTTGATTCGACATCCGTCCCGTTTTAGGACGTTGATTGCATATTATAAAACGTCCTAATGTTTAAATGGATATATATTGTTTTCCGACGTTTAAAGGAAATAATTATTTAAGGTTTTTTTATATATATATATAATTGCATTATTTCCCTAACCCTCATGTCGTTTTACAACTGCATGACTAGTTTTCTTTAAAGAAAACAAAACAAAGGGTTGGGCAAAATATTAACTTAGTGACTGACAGTATCCATTCACTTTCACTGCATCTGCTTTCCATACAATGAAAGTGAATTGAGACTGAGCCTGTCATTCTGTCTAACATCTCCCTTTGTGTTTCAGGGAAGCAAGTAATCTTTACTGGTTTGCAAGGACATGAAGGTGAATAAATTACAATAAGATTGCCATTTGAGGTGAATTGTCCCTTTAACAGCATATTTTATATATAACAAAGAGGTCCAGCTCGTGACAAAGGCGAGAGCTTCTCCAATTGCATAAACTAGAAATGCACCTTAATTTTAGCATTACTTAATTAATCAAACTGAAAAAAACATGACTGCATCTGTCTTACATCGCATTCGTCTCATTATATACTTATTGTGCATGAATGCATGGATATTAATCATAATGACCCACCAGCTTCATCGCGGAGGCCATATCATCGTAGCGTTCCGCCTGCTCCGCCAGACGGGCTCTTTGGATCAGTTGTTCCCTATCAGCCATCCTCTCTGGTCAAAGGCTGTCGGTTCGCACCGCGTTCGGTCGTTTCTCAGCAGAACACACTCGGCTGTGAGAGTGCGCGCTCCGGAAGGCACACAGTGCGCGAGCAGAATCTGGAGCAGCCGCGCACGTGAGGGTGGAACGGCGAGCCAAAGGTTGAAGGTGCAGGTTTGTGTTTTTCTGTATGTCTATATATTTTTGTAACGCTTTCTTTCCCCTCCCAGCCCTCTATATATTCAAAGTTTCGCCCGATTCTTTTTGTTTCGTTGATCTTTCGGGGTGCTGCTGCTGCAAGCGTCCTGTCAATCCCAGCGAACAGAGTGGAGGGGGGGTGCGCGCACTCGCTCTATTTCACGATGACGTCATTTTCTAAAAATAGCCGCATGCCCTGCAGCCGCGCACCTGCGCAGTGAGATTTGCTGCATTGTTCAATGCAGCGGCAAAGTGCGCGTGCGCGCGATAAGCAACTCTTCCGCATTTAAATGAAGCGATGCATCTGTCTGTCCAGAGACTTAAGGGTAATGGGATGCATGAACATTCTTCCTTAACAATGACTGTACAGACAAAATGGACTCAGTCAGTGCGAACAAAGGTCAAGTGTTTATTCCTGACACTGGCTGATGATCCTGCAGTGCTACTGAATAAGACAGTGCAGATACTGCATTATAGCAATTGGGATTAATTGGATCAACCTGATCCTCGGGATAATCTAAATAAAGTTGTATTTGGTAACCAAAATGCAAAGGTACAAGGCCTGATTTTAACTCCTGATCAACACCGTTGCTAATTATTGTCACAATATTTATTTTTTATTAGCATATAAACTTGTGCCAGGCTAATGTAACTGTATAATTGATGGGACCAAGAATTTAATTTTTTTTTTTTTAAATGAGGTTTAGCAATGATCAAAAAAATGATCAGATTATGTTTAATTTCCCTAGAACCACTGAAACCCAGTCAATGTGATGGCTTCAGGACATTGCAGGCACATGTGCAGACACTCTGAAAACATATGACTCATCCATTTGAGTGTTTGATGATGAGGCTGTTTCCTTTATTTCTCTCTGATTAGATGATAGCTCCAGCACATTAACTCTTAAAACAGAGGCAAACAGTCTGTTTTCTCTGACATGGTATTGCCTTTCCTCCAGTATTGTCTTTTCTCAAGGGGCACTGGCGTTCATTTTCTCCACACAACTTTCCCAGAAGGTCACCAGCCGATTATCCTTGTTGGCACAAAAGTCTGTGAAATCTCGCAGCAGGCGGTCGGCCAGTTTCTCGTCTCCCAGCACGCCAGTTCTCCAAGATTTGGTCAGCATGGTATTGTAGGCCCAGTTGTAGCCCACTCGCTCCTCAGAACCAAACAGGCTCTGATTGGTGGAGGTGCCAGAGTTACGGCGCCGCCGCTGTCCACTGCAGTATTTTCTTTTTGAGTAAGGCAGCTGAAGAAAAACTGTACCTGGATAAAGAGATAAACATTCCCAATTCATAGCGATAATGATAGACAGAAATTAAAAAAAAAAAAATTGTGCCAAATATAGTTTATATAATTCATAAAAGAATGTACCTGTTACATGGATGTATTGAGGTTTGTTCTCTGATGGAAAGTTAAAAGCGGATGCTGAGAATTTGTCTTGAACGAAGCCAAATCTTCAAATTAAAAAGGAAGTTTCCTTAATGTTTCATGAGGTAAAACACTGGAACCTTGATAGATTTAAGCTATGCATTCAATGAGAAATAATTATCATCGTTACCTGGAGAGTATGGCCTCCTGAAACAACTGCATTCTGTCCCAGTATGTCTCTGGCTCAAATCCTAAATAAGCACAGCAGTGCCGTAATTAAGCATATTAAACATTTACTTAACATAAAATGACAAAGGCATTTCCACAAGATATTCAGACAAATTCTATGAAGAACCCATCCAAGATGGGGGATGAAGGAAAGCAGTGTTGATCATAAATGCAGTATATGTATTCAAAAGTCATTTCAAGAGTTCTCGTTTCCTGGTAATATAATTGAGTATATGTATAGCGCAAATTCGGCGAGCAGTCAGGGGAATGAGCCGGGAAAACAGCGAACTCCGAACCCTATGGAAAAGAACCCTAGCGAGGGTGAGCGTGAGGGTTCGGCGTTTGGCTCGTTCTCCGTCTGCCCCCCTGACGAGGGAGAAGGGAATGAAGGTGGAGAAGGGGAGGAGGAGGGTGTGATCAAAGCGAGATGTGGGAACATTGAAGCTGGGATATTTTATAGGGAAGG
>JAUCMT010000002.1:4325108-4351116 GCA_032357475.1 Enteromius thamalakanensis
TATAGGGAAGGAAGGTGGATATGATTGGGTGTACTTGATTAGGAAAACGGCTACCAGCCGTGGGTGATTACTGCGTATATGATCCTCTCGAAAACCATGTTTTTTGCAAAACATAAACCTAAATACCAAAACAGACTATTTACCTAATATTTTTGCAATGAGTATCTGGGATATCACAGTGTAAGCTTAGCAAAGTCCAAACACCAAACAGAGACATTATATACACTAATATTTATGAACTTGTACAACCATCACATCATTAATTCTGTTACTTTTTCTGTCCTCACCCTCAAACAGGTTATCACAACCCTCCTTTAGCAGGCACTGGATATTAAGGGGGATAAACAACTGAGCACGGAGAGGGTCACCATATAGGTATGATGACAAGGCAAAGGGCACCTCCAACACAGGTACAAGCAGAAATCCACAAGATGCTGCCTTCCTGTGCCAGCCTTGCACCTGAAATAGAAGAACATTGTGCTAAAGGACTATGTCTCAACCTTAGATGTTATGTTTGCGCCCTTATTTGATACTACTTGCATCTGGTTGACATTGGTTCATTATTCTCAACATGCTCCTTATCACCTCATTCAGGATTTTTAAAACTCTGCTTATCCTATGCTTACCATTTCAAAGAGCACGGCTGCAGTAACAGCCATCCAGTGCAGCTTGATTTCAAAGGCAGCGTTGAGGGAGAAGTTGCCATGGTAATAGCAACTGCACCATTCAGTCCGATCACTGCGATTGTTCACATCAACATCCAAGGTGACTGTTTTCTGCTCTGGAACCGTGGCAGCTGAGAGGGGAGAGGTAAACACAGAGCAAGAAACACGGAGAGAAAGTAGAAATTGCCAAAAGAATGAAATGAGGTCAGTAATCAAGACCTTTAATGGGTCAATGGAAAGTAATTGTGATATAAGAGTTTATTGCAATTAGTGCTCATGAAATCTGTAACAAAATTTGAGAATGATTCTCAGATCTGGGATGATTTTCCAACATGCAGTGTATTAAAGGCAAATGTATGAAGCTGCTATGACTGGAAAACACTGAAAGCTAAGTGCATTGGCGCCGTAAGCAAAGTCAGAAAGGCAATGGCTTGGCAAAAAAGCTTTGCTCAGGTTTGGGAACAATGCAGGAACATCACTCATCCAACGGGAACAGGACAGATGGAGGAGAGCAGAAAGAACCCATACCACAGCACTACTGGACCACAGCCACTACTTTACCACAGCATGCACTACTGGTGAACAAGACATCATTAAAGCCCACCCAACACAGCGGGTTGATTGGTGTATTGGGGCAATTATAATTGCAGAATTTCAGAAACTGTCTACATCAATCAGTCAGAAAGCGAATCAAGGTGTCATCAACATGATTTGGGTATTGCAGGAATGAACAGGATGAACTAAAGGTGTACTGCTTTACTACAACCGCATGCAGTGCCAGAATGGAGAAGAGTCACACAAAGTCAGATGATTAGATTTGCATGAGTATAATATCTTGATAAAAGTGGTTGAATTAAAAGTGATGTTTCCTGAGAAGAATGTGTTTTTGCAGTCTTTATAATGTTAGCTGAGTTGAGGAAGTTTGGGTTGAGTAGAAGATGGCATAGATGATATCTAAATGCTTTTGTATTATGAGAAGAAATTATTTGACTTTGCGTGACTCGTTCTCCCAACTAGCCTTTCAGAACATTTAGGGGAAGGAGTACGGCATTACTGCCTTAAGTTGCGGAGTATGGCTGCTCTGTGATCAGACTCGGCTGTGTGTACCTAGCAGTGCGGCAGCTTGGCTGCGTCCTCCGAAGCTGCGGCTGAAGGAGCTATGCCTACTTGCATACGAGGCTGGCCGGCTGGGCAACCAGGGCAGGAGGAAAGCAGGTAAGTCACAGGGCCGACGTTCCTCCATAACAAAGGCCACCTCAAACCACTTCCTCTGGAACAAGGCGAAGTCCTCCAAAGCTGCAGCTGACCATACATTGGCTCCCGCTGGGGGCAGCTGAGGTGTAGGGGCTGCAGGAAATAGAGGTCTGTTTTCATGAAGGGTAGAAGCACCAAGACACAGTCATGCTAACAATGGGATTGCAGAGAGTGATGCTCACAGAATCTGCAACCTGAACACTGTTATCAGTTAAAGGAACACTCCACACTCCATCTGGGGGAGTTGGAGAATAAGCCCACTTCCAAAAAAAGGGAGTGTTCAGTCAAAATCACCAAAAGTTGTTGTATCGCTGTGCTGTTGGTTTCTAGTAGGTGATCATACTCTGGAGATAACTCGGGATATCGCTGAAGTCCAGTTGCTTTGCAAATTACTGTTTATGAATCTCCTTTGATATAGTTAAGCCTGGAATACACTATGTGATTTTTGCCCCGATTTCCTGTAAGTGTATGATGCCTACTGTTTTAAAAATAGGTTCAGATTTTAAAGTCATGTAGTGTATTCCAGCCTTTAGGAATGACTAGCTGCAACCTGGAGAAACTTGGCAACGCTGAGGCAAGTAATCTTGACAATCAAGTCAATACTTACCCTTCTCATTGTTTTTGTCAACAATCCGGTAGAGGTAGAACCCATAGACAAATGTTCGCATGGCATCACCGGAGGCATGCGTAATCAGACCTTCATCCAGCATTTTCTACAGAAGATAAGTCAAATTATTAAATACTCACACAAACTACTGAGTTTTGCAATGTTCTCAATTTTACCTGCATGATTTCTACTGCAATGCCGTGTGTGGCAACATTCTCCACAGTGCTGACCAGCCAATGTACAACCTCAGCACTGACAAAGCAGTTGGGAGGCAGGCCCCTCTGCTCTGTTAGAAGCTGCACTCCAGTGCTGCAAGAACAAGAAGTCAATTTATATCACACGTGGGTGACATAACAGAACACTAATAAATTATTAAGGCTTCCAAGACTCTCACATGGGATGCTTAATGGCTTCCAGGATCTCCATTAGTGTGGAAGATGAGGAAAGACTCAATCCACAGGACCCAGTCTGCCCGCTGTATGCAACATGAAAATTGAATGTTCTGAATTGAATATAGAGGAAGCCATGTTTTGACAGTCAGAATAAGGCATTCTCTTACCCAGTTTCTGCACCAGTGCCTGGGGTTGGGTCTCCTGTGGTTTGGGATGTAGCTGATGTTCTCTCTCCTGGTTGGTTGCCTCCTTTGTCCAACAACCCACCGTCAGTGTGGTATGCTGAAACCTGTTCAACTGGCAGCTGAGGAACCCAGTGGGAATGTGTCAATATATCTTCTTCATGCAAATAAAACAGCACTGCACAGGACTGACAAGGGGTGCAATATGCTGAGATATATTCATGCTATCTGCATTCGGTGACTAGCAGTAATATATCAAAAAAATATCCGGTACTTGTCTAGACATATTTTCTACCAAATTCTTTGATGTAACCTCACTTCATAAACTGCTTTGATATGAACTGATTTAGCACTTGCATGCATGTCCATTACTGTGGCCTTAAAAGGGTGGTATCATGTAGTAAAAAAAAAATTATAAAAAAGCTCAATTTGAAGACTTGCTTTACGTGTTGGTCAGATGGCCTCTTCCCATCTGCTCCTGGCCAAAATTAGCTATTATGTGGAACAGTTACTGTATGCCGCTAGACAAAAATCTGGCTATGTGAGATTAGCAGTACCCCAAATGAGAACAGGATGTGAAGTGAGTTTAAATGAAATGTGCACATGCAGTCTTCCACTGGACAACCGAAGTGATCCAGTTTAACGCTACAGCAGAACTCTTGGTGCTTAAGATGTTAAATGAAGTGAATGGCTTTTACTTTTTGTTACATTAAGTATGGGTACACAAACAGGAATGACTCATTATCTCTCTGACAAAAAAAACAGATAGAAACAACCTTCAAATTTTAATTCCAGTGAGAGGTTAGATACACAGGCACAAATGGTTTATAGACAAGTGCACTGAGAGAGACAGACGGCTTTCACAGAGCAGAGCGAGGGCAGTGACTGACCTGAGAGTGACAGATGTAGGAGGAACGTGGACTACGAATAAAGTCCAAAATGAAGGCAGCATCCTGTCAGCGTTTTAGGAGGAAAACACCAGAAAGAGAAAATGACCCCCAGAGATCAGAGCAAGAACAAGTCAGTAATGGAAGAGGAAGATGCAGAGGTCAAAAAAGACGAGGAAGGCGCAAGAAAACAAACCCACTGCAAATAATATCCATGATTCAATATTGAGACAACAGGAAGACATTAAGAACTAAATTAAAAGCTGAGCTGTTAACTAAATAAAAATGTGGAATTGTATTATTGGCAACTAAATCACATATTAACCCCCGACAGTACATTATTGTGGCATTTTATAATAGTTGCATTTAATACTAACTTTTAATTCTGTTTTAAACACCATGATCAGACCAAGCAGACGAAGACCAAGAAGGTGATAATTACACAAAAAAAGCCAGCAAGCAAACACATTGTAGAAATATAATGGCATTCAACTCAAAAAGCACAAAGAGGCACACAGGAAGCCAGGAACTATACAACAGCACAGTCCGTTCAACGGGCTGCCTCAGGCTCTCACCTTACGGGGGCTATCGACATAGGTGGTTGTTAGGGCAACGCTGGCAGCTTCACTAAAAGGTCCACATGATTTCCCACCATGCTGTGCAGCAAGCTGCTGCTCTTCTAAACTCCTGCAGATCAAAGACATCTCACCAGCATTAGAAAAAAGCCTGGAATCTCTGGCATTTTGTAAAACCCTTACCATATGTGGCACTAGATAAAAGTCTCAAAAAATGGCATTGTTTCATTGACTTGTGTCCCATTGATGTAGCACTGTGGTAATTTATTTTGGTTTGCTGATATCTGCCTGCACAACTCACTTCTGTGTCTGATCCAGCTCCAGGAGTGCAGAGAGGGCAGAGGTGCCTTTTTTGCCCACAGGGGGCGCTATAGGCTCCGGGTTGTAGGATGACAGGGCTCCTGTCACCTGCAGGCCTTTAATAGTAGCTCCTTTCTATAATAAACAATGTAACAGTCACCAAGATGTATCACCAAGATGAGTGGTTCTATCCCTTTAATGGCTCATTTGTACTTATGCTGTTAGCAGTTCACTTACGCGGATAATTCGATCAGATCGGTGACGACGACGAATCCTGTTCAGGCCTTCCAAAAAGCGGATAAATCCATCCAAAAGAGACCAATCGCCAGTGCCAGAGAGGCCATCCCGCCCTGCCCCCATTCCCTCCCCATACACGTCCCAGTGACCCTCACCATCCGCTACTCGCCTGGCTCCGCCCGCTGGCAGCAGCAAGAAGCGCGTGCGCCAGAACTTCAGAGAGTCAATAAGACTGTTGAAAAGAGAGGAATGGAATTTTATGGGCATCTGCCTTTGCATCAGAGCAGTGGGGTTAGTAAAGCCACTTGCCTGAAGTCTTCAGAGCCTGCAGAACAGATGTACTGATCAAGGTAGTTCCATTTGTACTCCTCCAGCCGCTCGTGGCTGAACTCCACCCAAAATGGCAGGAAGTGGGCATCTGCATGTGGAGGGCACAGATTGTAGCTGTACTGAATCTGTGTGGATTCATAGGGATACCTAAAGGCACACAAAATACAGTTGAGGCATTTCTAGAAGAACAAATGAAATAAATTGAAACTGAAATGACTGAAGACAAACTAACTTTGGGAGGTAACGGGTGACGGTAATGATTTTATCTTTAAGGCATACTTTATGAAAGGTTCTTCCCATACTGAGCCAGTAAACACTCTCCTCCTCCTCTGGTTTCCGTCGAGACACCAGCCCTGAAAATCATACCTTTAAATCTCTGACCGGCATTACAGTGGAACGTGATTTATAACAAGACGACTGGTCTATTTTTCAAAATCCAACTAGTATGCAGAGCTTCATGGAGGAGTGGGGGGCAGTGGAGGGGGAGCAGTAGGGGATGTACCTCGGGAATAAAGGGGGCTGCTGCTGAGGGGCGGGGCTATAGCCGGCTGTGGCTTCCTGTTAGGCTGTACAATGATCTGGTAGCCTTGCATCAGTCGTTGACAGATGAACTCTTCAAAAACCTGATGGGCCGTCATCACTGGAGTCTCATCATCACGTCTATAAAATATGGCATTAATTTTAGTCTTATCTCTTCAAAATACATATTATATAAAGTGGTGTTAAAAAGTGTGAGAATACCTGAGAAATTTGCACTTTTATAGGCAGATACCTCATTTTGTTTCAGCTCTTCGATTGGTGGAGATTTTTACATGATAAACATGATAATTTAAATGGCTGGATTAATGGGGGCTGATAGCTTTAACAAAAGTATGTACCATTAACAACTTCGTAGCTCACAGCAGATCATGTCTTGAAAGGTTCAAAAGGTACAGTTAAAATCAATTCTCCTATAGAGAAAATTCATGTAATTTTTACTCCAAGAAGCCACATGTTGAACTCTATATTAGCCAATATACATACAGCCCGGCCTAAAAGGCACTGTCTGAATTTAAATAATATTTAACTTTGAAAAATTAATGATTATTGCAGGGTCTTGCCTTTTATTTTCTAGCCTTTAAAGGTTTAGATCACCCAAAAAAGAAAATTTACGTCTTACTTATGTCTTACTCCATCACAACGCATGCATACACTTACCACTAGGTCTAAACAACTGAATATTAAATACAGTTTTAATTTTGGGTGAACTAATCCTTTAAAACAACCATGTTAGAAGATGGGACCAATGTACATATTCCATTCTTGGCAATGACAATAGCAAGATTTCTTAGACTTAAAACACTGACCGCCAGAACTTAACCCACCGATAGTCCTTGTGATGTGTTGGAGTAGAACAGTTTTTTTTTTTACCTATACCACCCAACCCCTACCCATCTGTGTACCTCTCCAGGTCAGTGTGTGGCAGCAGGTCGTAGCAGCCCTCTGTGTAGTCATTCTGCAGGGTTTGGCGGTCGGGAAAATAATCGGTGGTGAGCGGGAGGCAGGCAGGAGTGGTGAGGGACTTCCAGTCCACCCCAACCGTGCAGCAAAAACTAGGCACTGTCGGAGGGGCAGATAGCAGCAGGACTTCAGGGGCACCCCCATCACACACACACAGCGTCCCACAGCGCATGACACACATACCACATGGACGCAACAGATTGCATTCATACACATTCGCACGTAAAGCCCGATTGAAAATTAGCCGACAGATTTAGAGAGAAAGAGGCAAAAGACAAGAGGGTGAACCATTTCAGGCAGACAGACACATACCAACACGCAGAACAAGGAGAAAGAGAGAAAGAGAAAGTGGGAAAATAAAAAGGAGTGTGTTACCATCATTGTCGTAACTGAACTGAAATTACAGTGAATACTACATGCATAATTAACATGCACTAAAGGCACTGTGAGCATTGTGACATCACTGATGAGTAATAAGTGTAAACGGCCATCTGTACAAACACATGATTGGCAGAAAAGACGACCAGTACTTGTAGCATTTAGGCAAGGCATGCGTGAGAGTGTGGCAGTATGATTTTACTTGTGATTGGTGATTTTATTGAAGGTTACAAAGCTTGTGAGCGGGAGGGAACTGAAGTTTGATACTTGATTAGAGAGAAAGGGGAATTTTGGAAATAGAAGAATCTCTGGGAAAAGATGGTATAGAGAGAAAGTCAGAAATCCCATTATAATCTGAGGGGAATTCACTAAAAATAAATTGCGCACAATGCTAATGATGTTTAGCTGCTGTGTTAGCAATCGATTCAGTTCACTGTAATTATACTTACACATCTTTATGTGTCGGCTATTTATGTTACGGTAGGCTTATTTGTTAATATAACTACCTTATTAAAATGCTAGCTTAAGGCCCTGAAATACTTCAAACAAAATTCACTGTTTCCGAACATTCTAAAACCCCCGTGCTGCTGGAGGCGTGGTGTAGATTAATGTAACCATGACTCACGATGGTCGCACGTATCATACAAGTTTGATAAAAACAAGGGTTAATATATGGTATACCTTTTAAATTCACTTTAAAAGAAAAACAAATCAACACCAGCAGCAGCAGTATGGTGTAATTTTTATTTGTTTGCTACCTTTTCTTTTATTCTTTTCATGGCTTTGGGAAACTTGTACCTTGTGTTTCTCTATGTTGCTTTTTGCATAACTCTGGGGTCATTGACACAATTTCTTTGTAGGAAATAATTGCTTCTGCCAAATTTTTTAAAGTCTCTCCGCCTCGGACAAATTGTAGCCCAAAGGTGTTAAGGAGTCAAAGCAAACTCCCCAAAAAGTTTTCTGTGGTGGGCCAATTCAAACTGCCAAGATAAACTCAAAACAAACTTTGTTTTGGCCTGATTTAGTTCAAAATGGTGTTGTTTCAATTTCGATTTTGTTTGAAGCATATCGGTGCCTTTATCCTATGCCCCTGAAAACAAACAAACATTCCACATTTCAGAATATCATAAGCTGATTGACGATATTATTTGTGAATATTAATAGCCAGTTAACACCTTAGCTTAACCTACACATTTTACACCATATTGGAATACACCATGTTCAATCCTAACTTGCGAATATCACTAGCCAATTAACGTATTAGCTTAGCCTACATCCAAGAAACCCCAACTGATAAAAGGTTCAATTCTTGTTTGTTATTACTACTAGCCAATTAGCATGCTAGACCTACACCCTTTACAGCCAATTGGAACAAACATTCAACATTTATTTGTGAATATTACTAGCCAATTAGCAAGCTAACTTGACCTACACATATTACACACTAATAGAACAATTGTTTTATTCTTATTTTTGAACATCAATAGCCAACTAGCATGCTAGTTTACATAACCCCTTTACACTATAATTGAATGTTTAATAACAACAACAAATAAGTGGCACAACAGTTTAGTGAATTCCCTCAGAGGTTGTGGACCACCTTTTTTGCTTTCACCCATAAACAACACAGCCACTCAACTATGATGTACCGCACTAGTTTGATATACCCAAACAACCTTATACAAAGATAAAGAACAGTAATTCCCTTAAAGGCACACCTGATTTAAGGTTACCAACCCAAAAAGCGACAAAATCAAAGGTACAAACAAAGACTTAAATCATTCAACAATAAATCCCAAATGTCCTGCCCTAATTCCTTCTCCACTAAAATGTTAATGTATGTACATAATTGCAGCTAACAAATGCATGTTTTTAAGGATATATGTGAGAAATTTTCCTTTATGTGGAAGTGAATGGATACTGGAGATGTTCTTCACTGATGGGGAAGAACTCACTTGGATCTGGACTTAAGTAATCTTCAAAGGAACCACGGTTTACTGGTGTTCCTATAAAAGTAAGAGCAGTAACAACAATGTGAACTCAACATTGGGTTACAGAGAGGGAAGTTGTGTTGTATGTCTTTGATTTCCTACAAAGAACCAACTCATATAATTAATTCTAGAATTCTAGACTACTCGTCAGGCGGCAAGTTTTTTGATTCACACTGACTCACATTGTGTGTTTCTGATTCACTTCAAATAACTAACTTATAAAAACATCTCTTTGGAAATCAGACTATACCATTTGTATTTTATGTTTTTGAATCACTACAAAGAACTGACCCATAAGAGTCATTTGTTTGTGAATCAGACTGCAAAAGTTGCTACAAAGAACTGATTCCTAATGATTATACATTTAGGAATCACACTACCCTTCTCATTTCTGATTAACTGCAAAGAACCGGCACTTAATCACTCATTCATAGACTTTATAAATATCTTTTAGACCAGTTTATAATAGTAGATTATTTAATTGAAAAATCACCAGTGCTGTTGCTACTAGCTGGGCTTCCAGAGACATTATCAGGAACTCCTGTGATGTACAGTCCATTTTCTCCTGTATGACGGGATGTAGTCCGCCTGCTAAAGCACACACATTTACACCTTTATTAGTCTCTAGTTTTATTACATTGTACATGTTCCCTTTCCAAATAACCTCTTACTCATGTGTGCGTGACTGACCTTCCTGTAGCTTCGTGATAGGCCAGTTCCAGCAGTTCGGCAGAAGTACGAGCCGGGTCTCTCTGGTCACCACCCTGCAGCTCTGCCATGTTCTGTCGTGTCTGATGGTGGATCTGAATTGCCTCTCCAGAAGGACCTTGAACATCCACACAATATCATGTAAAACATGTAGAGAACTACTAGACTCTAGTTTAGCAGTCACTATGCAGTGCTGGGCAGATTTGTGTACTTACAAAATGAAGTGTGTTACTGACTGCAAATTACATTACAAAAAATGCTGTTAGTTCACTCTTTCTATTAGATGTCCTTAACTACTGTGCACTTAAATCAAAAAATACGTACAATGTACTTATTGTGGTCATATTATATTCCAATCACTTTTGCTGCTCTTGAGGTGGGATACGGTATAAGGGATGGATCAACATTGAAAATAATTACAGATGTAATTACACATTGGAATTTTTTAAAATATGAGTACAATGTAAAAACATGTATATACACAATAAGTGCATTGCGCCAAATTATTAATTAAATTGTAAGTACATAGTAGATGAAGGGGGGGGGGGGGTACAATGCTGTTTTATGTATTCATAAGTTGTTTATATTGTTTATTGTTTATCACTGTTATAGAGTAAGATCCTCAAGCTAAGTATGGACAAAGCTTCAAAAAACAATTTGGACATATGACAGATTATTTCTGTGCCAAAAATCTAACTTCCAGGTACGTACAAGTTTAGGATAATTCACCGATCATCGGTTTTCATGAAGTAGACAACAGTGGAGCTCCTTATATGGAAATTTTTTGGAAGCATGTACCCAAACAAGTATAGACCAGAGAGAGAGGCCAAGATCGGGCTCATCGACGCACTTCATTCAGGTGCATGCATGGGACTCACACAGGAAGAAGGTCTCCGAAGAAGTGTGTTTTTGGTAGCTTTGTTCAGCTAAGTTATGTGAATAGTGGATGCAGTTTGTTTTTTTCGGGGCAGCTATAGAGTTTCTCAAGTGTGTTTGTTGACGAACATTTTATAAACGAGGCCCAGTTCGACACTGGATTTGCACATCAGTTGCTACTGAAAGATGGAGATGTTCTAGCTATAAACGATCCTAGCAATGATTCAGAACTGCAGATGGTAAAGTGAAACAGCATCATGTCTGTGTTTTATTGGGGACTGGCACAAGTGCTCGCCCACATGGCAGGCCTTCAGGAGCTCTGCTTTTTCTGAGAGAATTGTAAAGTATGTTTCTTTTATAAATATGATAAAACTAAAGACCTTTTAGAGATATAAAGGATAGAGTACCACTCTATAGGTACTCAAGATTAACATAAGATTGGGTTTTTCTTATGTCACAGTGTTAGAAATATTTTAGAAATGTTTTAAACCATTAAGGCAAATCAATGGATATCACATAAGTACCATGCAAAATTTGCACAAGAGTTATGCCAGTGATTTTTTAAATCTCAGTCAATTCTCTATAAAGAGAGTAAGGGTAAATACGGAATGACGGGCGAAACTTTCTGTATCTGATGCTGTATATTCTCTCAGACATGAATCTACTTTATAGTGCGTTTATAGTGTAAAAGAAACATACTTGGAGTTAACAGGATGTTTTTGAAAGTTTTATTGATGACTGCAGTATTAATATTTTAATTATATGCCTTTTAAATCATTGTATTTGATTGACCTGTTTTAAATATTGTGGGGCAAATCAATTGTAATTTTTTAAATGAAATAATGATAAGTGTAATAAAAATAAGAATGTAACGGGTTTCTTCATGTTTTTAAACAACATATCTCTGGCTACCGTTGATACAAGATGATGTCGGTGCACTCCAGCACGGTAAGGTTATCGCCCTACACCACTTGACTTGTTAGCTTTTACGGTGTTTGGGCTGCCTTGTTGAACTGCCTTGTGGCACTGAGAACTTTTTAACTGTAGTTCACACTTTTTTTCCCTTTTATAGTTTACACACTTTTATCACACACTCTTTTAATCTCCAATAGTCCAACAAAGTTTGTAATAAAACCAAACTGAAAGCCTCATACTGAAAGGTTCAATACAAATACATGTATCGATATTCGATACACCCCTAGTATTCATGTAATCAATGAACATTAACTTTAGTCTGATTACAAGTATTTTACAATGTAATATAATGTAATAATGTATTTTTTGAAATCTGATTAAGCAATACAGATTTTATGTAACTGGTTACTACCCAGCACTGTCATTGTGCAAAATATTTGACCACAGAATGCAGACTAACCAACATGTGTATCACTTACCCACAGGAAATGTGTGCATCCAGCGGCGGCGATTGGAGGTGAGCTTCATTGGCATGCGTGAGGGGGCGAATGGGTTGATGAGGGCCCTCTGCGGCGTGTAACCACCAGGCCGTATGTGAAGGGTGGACTCAGCACTTCCCACCATGAAACGGCCCGGAGCGCTGGAGTCCCTCTGGGATTCTACCATCTTTTCTAGCAATTCTGCAATGAGACAGACAAGAAGCAGCAAACATCAGCCAGATGTTTCAGTTTCAGTCTACATCAACACACAGGTGCTCTGTGATCGGTTCTGTACCTCTTGTGCAGCTGGTGTACCCCAGGGAGCTGCTGACCTCATATTGGCCCTGAGCCGGACGTGGGATAAGCAGGATGTTGGAGATATGGCTTAGACTGTCATCTGATGCCAGGCTCCTCTGTTCTTCTGGTCCTGTAGGCCTGGTTGGGGGAGAGCTGCCCACTACACCTCCAACATCTGTTGAGCCCCAACTTTTCCTGCTGGCTGACTCTCTCTCTCGATTCGACCTGACACACAAAATTAGAGGCTAAACGTATGAACTGCCATACGAACAGAGGAAATTGGTTAATAGGAAAAATGAGTCTTAAGTAGTTATACACCAAAATTATTATTTTTACAAAACATTGAAATGAACATTTTAGAAACATTTTAATTGCAGTTATGTAATCTTTGTAATTAAATAATTATATTTCTACTTTTGAAATCTAACAATTAAATAAGAAGTGTAATTAAAAGCTTAATTTGGTTTACAGTATCTTTTTAGAAATGACTTTTTATCAGGTAAATGTAATGTTAAGTTAAATTGTCTACGAGCCGTTTTATTGATGTTTTCCAAAATTTGAAATACTGAATATGCAATTAAATGAGATGACATTATTAGTAAGTTCTTCTGATGTCATTTATGACAGAAAAAAAGCACAGACTAAACGATTTATCAATATAAAGATCTATTAAAATAAAAAAATAAAAAACCAAGACACTGTAAACCCAGCCCTAGTGACCATACCAAATATGGATTTCATACACTATGAAATATGGACAATGCATTCTGTCATAATGCATCTTATCAAAACTAATTAAACTAATTAATTAGACACACTAATTAAATGTCACCATTTTCAAGAATGATTTCAGCCCACCAAACCATTTTGGGGTAATTTTGGTCACTGATCCTAACATTCAAGTGTCTTCCCATCCAGAAGCTCAAAGCAAGCAGATTCACAGCATTGCAGTCACAATTCAAGGACTGGTTCACACAAAAATTAAAAATGATGACAGGATTTTTGCTCTTACCTGAAGTTGGTGGACCTCTGGGCTCTGGAAGGTCCAGGAAGCCTAAAGACCTGAGCATCATACGCATCATAGTCCACTTGGATCGGTAGGCTGTTCTCATCTTTTGGTGCACCAAGAGCTGAGAAATACAAATTCAGCTCAGAGCAAATCACAGCAAACATCACACAATTTTTCACTAAAGTACAAAAGCTACTAGTGACCTTCAGTACTTACAGTGTTCTTTGCTGCTTTTAGCTTTCTCAGCATGAGCCTTAAAATGAAACAGCAGGTTCATTAGCAGTTTTAACTAAAAAAAAAAAGGTTATAAAGTCACAAGATGATGTCAGTTAAAGTGTAAAATTTCTAACCTTTTTTCCTGCCAGCTTGATTCGTGGTGTAAAACAGCTGCACGAGTTCTGGCTCTTCGATGTGTAAAAGCTGTAGAATTCATATTTATTATAGTGAGCTCACCTGCATTAACCTATTTGTTTAATTTTAAATACTGTAAAACATTTTAGTACAATATTCTTTTAATCAATCAATCACTTTTATTAATATAGTGCTTTTTTTTTTCAACAGAGTGATGGTAATATTTAATCATTTATAACGAGATTTAACTGTTTATTTATGCTCTGTCTCTGTAATCAAAACGCTGATAATCAGTAGAAATTAGGTGCCCACAACTAAGCAAGCCAGAGTCGAGAGCGGCAAGGAACCAAAACCCCATCCGTGAGAGAATTGAGAAAAAAAGAAACCTTAGGGGGAAACCAGACTTAGTTGGGTTCAGTTCTCCTCTGGCCGGACACCCAGCACCCAATTCCCAGTTTAATTTTAAGCACATGTCATACTACTAATGGTGAAGGAAATGCATTCCACATGTTTGTTAGACAAAAATGAATGCAAACATAACTTGATGTACAATCATTACATACAGTAGATATAACAGTTTACAACAGAACTTTGCATTTTTAGCATGTATCAAATAACATGCTGCACGACAGAACTTGTACACAGTATGAGCCAAATTATATCTGATATCTGTTAAAATAATAATACCAATAATACAAATGTTTTAATAAACTATTATTATTATTATTGCTCTGAAAGGTCAATTTTACCATTCAAAAATAATGTATTTCTCTATAATAAAATAGATTACAAGCTTAAACAAAAGTGTTCTAGAAAATTAGTTCAGTAATAATTAATATTTAGTAATATTGATAATATCTTTAGCGATATTTAAATACACAAAACAATTATCTGCATAACATTAGTAATTTTTAGTGATCATTCTTTTCCTAAAAGTACCAACCCAAGCCTATATGATTGAGACTTAAAAGATGCCTATTTTACCTTGTTCCTGAGTACTAGGTGGTTGCTAAGGTGCACTGGGTAGTTAGTATACCCTAGCAAACATCTAACAGTTAATAGTAACAGCTTTCAAATCTTACCTGTGGTTGATCCAGTGAGGAAGGTTGTAGTCATCACCTATTCTAGAGTCCCCATGGACTGTGCGGTTATGTAACTAAATGATGTAAAAATATTTTACCCAAATTTGACATTTAAAAGCATTTATATCTTATATTACACTCAAATGCTAAATCTAATGTGGTTTTTACCAACCTTGAAGAGTGGAACAGCATGGAGGGGCTGCTCTCCCATGCATACCAGATCGACACCGATGCCTGTTAGGAAGATGTCATACCATTAATTTCCATCGCTCTGTGCTACAAGCATAAGCGAATGTAAAACACGCTCAACTGACCATTGTCAATCATGCGCTGTTTGGTGAGGATCATGAGCAAACGGTCAACCTCAAACACACCCACTCCTGGAGTAATGACCACTGACATCTGGCCCGTACGGTCAAAGTTACGGTTGATGTAATGCTTATCAAAGACTGAAAGATACAAAACAGGACACTGATTGATTAAGACAAAAAAGCTCTACTGATGTGCTGTCTTCATGGACTGAAGTCTAAATGCACAACTACAAACCATTGAAAGACAAGTTGATAGCTTCCAGATAATTTCCCTGAGCAGCAGTTGAATTGTTCCCGCACAGGAATCCATCTGCAATAACAAAAGATATTAACAAAATGTCAATGTAAAATATATTTATATATATAAATATACTGTTTGTACATAACAGGACTGGATACGCACCTGCTCCTTTAAGACGCACCAGCACAGGATACTGTATGAAGAGTTTTTTAATGGTGATAAGTAGAGATGTCCACTCATCGCGCCTTTCATTCTGGGCCACTACCCTGCAAGAGAATGAAAATAAGACTGCTGCTTAAACCACTACAAAGCTGCCATTCTTTATGCTGAGAGAACATCTGGACCTGTAGAAATCCTCATAATAACGTCCCTCGTGATCTTGTCGGACTGAAGTTCTTTGGAGCTCTGGGAACTCTTCTACATGAAGAAATATATATAGTCAATTATTATTATTCAAATCATACAACCCGAGCACTGTTTTAAATATGAAACACTTACCCAGTGATTTAGCAGAGTAGAAGGTACGAGAGAACAACACCACTGTAACCTCATGGCTGCAGTTCTTCTCCTAGACAAATTGATATATTTTAACAATCCCACAGTGCCAAAGAACTAAGTGTCGTAATAAGCTATACTGTGCAGATAACATTACAGGTCAATAATAAAGCTGATACTCACTTTCCATTTAGCAAACAGATCTGAGAGAAAACCATTGACAGCTTTCTCAAAGTAAAGATCACCTGTGAATGAAGACAGCTGCTTAAAATTTTCTGAAACAACAGATTTACTCCTCAAATATATATAATGCTTAAAAACTGGTCTCTTTACCATAGATATCAAAGTCCCACATCTCACAGCTCATCTGAATGAATATATAAACCATTGCTGAGGTAGACCGAAACACCACCTGGGTGGAGAAAACATGTGAAAAATACATGTATAGTGACAGTAACACAACTTGAATTTCAGAGAGATATTCTCACCCTTGTATCTTCACTAATGTAGCCACAAGTGACCTTCTCTCCTTTTACCCACAATTCACTGGCCTGTGCCCTGAAACCATGATAAAATGATTATTTAGTTAGACATTGTTTAAAAGTTTGCTTTTAAATGTTACGCTCACCAAAGCTACAATAAAAACAGTAATACTGTGAAATTTAATACATTTTCAAATAACATTTGTTTAAATGTAATTTATTCCTGCAATGCCAAGCAACATTTCCTGTATCATTACTCAAGTCTTTAGTCTCACAAGATCTTCAGAAATCATTCTATGCTATTTTTTTCCAATTATCAGTCTTGAAAAATATTGTGGTGCGCTTCATATTTTTGTAGAAATTGTGATATAAAAGTGAAATAAAATAGCTAAATGTTTTAGATGTCTTTACTGTGACATTTGATCAAATTAAAGCATTATTGCTAAATAAACGTTTTCACTTTCTATGAAGCCTGTTTTTAAAAACTTCTCACTGTAAAACACTTGAATTGACCAATCAGAATCAATCTAGATGTTGTTACCTGATTCCTGCAAACTCTACTTTTTGTGTCACATATGCACATGTGCTCACCTGAAAGAACATCATAGAGACATAAAGATTACAAGGCATCAAAAAATTAACTTCCCATGCAGATTTTAATTTAATCTACTCACTAAGCTCTTCTTCAGTCTCCACATGTCCCCTCGTCCAATATACTGATCTTTGAAGGTGAGCTCCACCAAATCCAAAGTCACATCCTGTAAATTTTAAATGGAGCATCTACGTAATACTGTATGAGTGGCTATGCTATATTGTAAATGCTGTATTTAAATAAAAAATAGTAGGACTGTGTAATGAAGTGCAGTTCTGTATTAAACACCTTTGGGTCCACAATATTGATGATGACGTCCTGGTAGGCACGAAGTTTGAAGGCCTGAGCCACTGTCTGATCTACACTGATAGTTTCTGTTGCGGAATAAGAGAAAATTCTATTAGAAAATGAAAACTAGGATAAAGCAAATAAATAGTTACTAGTACAGAAAAATAAGTGCTAATTTAAAACACACCTTTCTGCAGGTCTTCTTTCAAACTCTTGACCTGCAGCAGCAGAGGACTAAGACAAAGACACATAAATTAAAAACCTAAATATTATTACAGTATGTGTGCTTACAGTGTATGTTCCCCAGAAACTATTGATTAGGACAAGGTAATTAAAAAGGTTAAATTAGGTTAGAGGTATTTTCAGGGTTAGTACCTAGTTATTATAATATAATAAATAAAGTACATAGTATGTACACATGAAAAAGAACTGTAAAATAAGGTGCATTCAAAATACAATACTGTATAATCTAGAAGACAACAGTGTTATTTTATTAATATATTTAATTAGCTTTTTTATATTTTCTATTTAATGTATAATTTTGCAGTTTTAATAATTGCTTTGCATGTTTTTGTTATTTTTATTTTTCAATTATTTTATATGTAGTAGACAGTATTTACTATATAGTTTTTCCTCGTGATTTTAGGAAGAGTTGTGACATAGCTTTTAGACATATTTCTGACTGACATGACCTGAAATAAATAGAAAGCTCCTCTCACCTGTACTCATCATTTGGATGCGCAATCTCAACAATATCTCCCAGTTTAACCTGAGGAAAGACTTTAGGATTCATCATCAACTCATCATCTGCGGAGAAAGAGCGGGTGTTAGAAGACTTGTGCACAAACACAAAGACCAAAAATCAATTACGTATTAGGAACATTCTCACCACTCCCTCCAAAGCCCTTCTTGTGCACCACAAGTTTGTAGGACTTGTTTGCCTTCATGGTGACCGTCATTGTAGTCTTGCTAATGTACTGTCAACCAATTCACATTTACTAACAAATAAATATCCAGTGCTGAGGCAGTCCCAAAAATGACATCTTCATATCTACATTATTCAAATCGATATGATATGCAAGGACAAACGTTTTAAATGACGCTCAAATTGCTTAAAAATTAAGAAGAGCAATGGAACTCCTGACAGTCTGTCATCCTCCCGTTTGTTTACAAGTCTCGTGACTCATTGCGTCTGATCTCAGAGAGAACGCTATGCAAAAAACTAATTCTAAAAAGACACAGGTTTATTAGATAAAGTGTTCATATTTATTTATACACCGACAACGCTTAGCTTAACTAACATCTACCAAAAATAATGCAACATTTGTACTGTTTTCTGAAGTAAGGGAACGGTGTCTTCTTCAGGTTTGAAATATAGAGATGCACAGCACCGCCTAGCGTATTGGAGATTGGCGGTCAACAAACGTTACTGCGCATGCGCGCTTTTGTGAACCTAACTTATCTAGTCTAGTTAAACTTTATGATTAACTATTAAATCGTTTTTTTTTTTTTTAAATATGTCCCCTTCTATCACTGCTGTACATTTTTAAAGCTTAGGTAATGTAAAGACAAACACTAATAACAACTTCAAAAGCTGTGCGCAATTATAACGTTTATTTCATCTGCCAAAAGAAAATGTAAAAAATACAAATAAAAATACAATGCAATTATTACATGGCAGTTTATGTTGCAGTACAAAATACTGATGTTAATACTATAGTATAAATCAAATGTTTGAAATCATGTCAGATGTCAGTCCCTTATTTTTATATGTGCTCTGATAAGGTGGTCCCTCTCAGAGAGTACATTAGTGATGCCCCAACTCAGAGGTTGATTATGTCAACCAAAAACACTTTGTTTTCTACAAGGTTGAATATTTATTCTGTCCTGTAATACAAATTGGTTAGTTCTTCTTCTTAAACCACTACGGGTCAACAACAGGACTTCTTTGGTTTTTCTTGTGCATCTTCCAGAGCTTTATCATCTGAAATAACAAACCTGCATTCATTTACTTAATACAACACAACACAATATTTACGTTAGTGAATAGTTTTATCGTTGTTCTATGATTTTAGAGTCCTAATCTCTTACCGAGAATAGTTCCATCTCCAATCTGAGTGGTGCTGATTTCTGTCTCCAGCTCCTTCAGAATGGCGTCTTCAAAGGCAAGAGCTGCCACGCGAAAGAAAAACTCCTGGACATTTTCCCCTTCAAACCCATAGTAGTAAGATTTACATGTAGTATCTTGTAGTTTTTGTAATGTACAGTACATATCAACAACTTTATAATACATTTTATACATAATCAGAATGTACCTGTTTTTGAGGACACCGACCAAAACTCAGCGTTCATTTCTGCTGCAATCTTTAAGGCATCATTCTCTGTTCTCTGGCACTCCTCTGCAGACTTCACATGAGAACACCAGGAGTCTTTATTAGCTTTTATATTTTGTATGTGTACATATGCATGCTTGTCTTTGGGGACTATTCTTACCAGGAGGTCTCTTTTTGTGCCAACCATAAAAACAAAACAGGCGTCTGGTTCATTTTCCTGCAGTGCCTCTTTTAACCACTGTCTAAGGAACAAACAAAAAATATTTAAGATTACAAATACTTCACACTTTCTTAATCTTTAAAACACTACTACAGGTTTTACTTACTGTGTGTGTTCCAAGCTCTTGATATCAGCCATGTCGAAAACAGTAATAATAACTTTTAATGTAGAAACAGAAAGATTTATATTAATGTAAATATAACGCTGATCTGAAGTATTAAAGAAAAAGTTTACCCAAAAATGAAAAAATACAATTTTCTTACCCTCAGGTTACCCAAAATGTAAATGAGTTTGGTTCACTATCGCAACAGATTTGGACAAGTGTATAATAACCCAGTGATAACCCAGTTTTCTGGAACTGTTGGAACAGGAACTGTTTTGGACTTATTTTGATTATCTGTGCATATTTCTCTTTGATTGAGAGAAATTCATATTTTTCTGATTTAAAGTAAAAAAAAAAAAGATTAATTTGTTCCTTGCAAATGTGTAGCTTTTTACTTTATTAATTAATAGACTGGAGTAGTGTGGATTACTTGTGGATTATTGTTATGTTTTTATCAGCTGTTGGGACTCTTATTCTGGCCGCACCCATTCACTGCAAAGGATCCTTTGGTGAGCAAGTGATGTAATGATAAATAATTTTTCCAAATCTGTTCTGATGAAGAAATTCCTCTAAATCTTAAATGGCCTAAGTGTGAGTAACTTTTTAGCAAATGTTACTGAGAAGCTGAATTTTACCTTGAGCTCCTCTGTAATATGCCGAAGCAATACATTTGAACTTTTCCTGACCAGCAGTGTCCCATCTGCAAGTAGTGTAGTGTGCAAAAACAAATATAAAGGACATACTGTAAATATTTCAAATAAACAGACAAGTTATTTAAATAAAAATACTACTCACATTTGAAGAGAAAAGGGCAACCCAGATATCTCAAATCTCTCAATCTCAAAGTCTACGCCTATAGTAGCCTTGTAGTCTCTCTCAAACACATCTTTACAGAACCTATTTTATGCAGACACATAATGGAATTTAATGTCCATGAAAAACACAGCCTATAGTATATAATTTAAAGGGATTGGTCACCCAAAAATGAAAATTCTGTCACTCATTCTCATTTTGTTCCAAACCGATAAGACACCTTTATCTTGAACATAGTACTTCCATTGGAGGGATGTCTATGAAGACATAGATAATTGTTCCAATCATCTTGGATCCCTGGCTATTTTTTCTCTCTTTACATGTTAAAATGTACATGTAACAGTGATCTATGTAATGTAACAGTAATCTAAAGTGTTAAATATGTAAAGTGTTTAAACAAGTTTGCGGGAAATCCTGTAAATAAAGATCTTACAAAGGTCTTACAGGTTTAGAAGTACATTTTTATTTTTGGGTGAACTATTAATTTAAATAAACCTCCTGTATACACTTTACCTGTTTATTAAACATGTCTTTCCCACATTGAGATCCCCAACCACTACCGCTTTTGACATCTTAAGCCTGTCAAACCTAGAAGAAAATTTAAATATAATTATGTAATAAATTAAATAGTAATCTCTCTCGTTCTCTATAGTATGAATGGAATAATCATAATACTTCCAAACTTTTGACAGTAATATATCAATATCTATAACAGTATCAATAAATATAACAATTTATATCATACCAGTCATATCATTATTTAGAAGCATTTTGAAAAGAGAAAACTATATATTTGTATACTAACCCTTGCTGACGTGCTGCCCGGTCTTGACATACCATCGTGGCTTTTGTATTCCAATCACCCTTCATCTCTAGGCAGGCTTGTGGATTATAACACTACAGAATAATAGAAAATAACTAATAAATGCTGATAAATTTCTCATAAACAACGTTAAGATTTAGCAATACAAAAAGTGAGTAAGAACAGAAGTTTTTTGCTAGTTTTCTGAAAAGCAGTATATTCCTACATTGCGAAATCATTCACAATTGGATACGTATGCCCTTAATATGCCCCATATTATCCCACTACTGAGAAAACTAGTACAGGAAACAGCCTTTTTATTTGAGCAGAATTAGATGCAGTCCTGTGATCCTGACGAAACAATTTGTACTCCTCTGTGGATGTCACACATTCTCAATATACTAATCTGATGTGCAGGCTACAGTTTACAGGACGCTTGCTGGATTTCCTGTACAGTACAACTTGCTGTGAGTTTAGACTGCGTACCTTTGGAAATGTGGATATGATCCTGTCTCTGCTGACAAGAGGGCTGAAATGCATTGTCTCGTCTGCAGGTTGTCCAGGGAAACTCGACTGTGAAGACACACACTGTCAGCGCAACCAAATAACATGCTAAATGTGTTTACTCTGTACATCATCAACCTGAACTCGTTTGCATACTTTATACAGTAAGTGTATACTAGATATAGCAATATACGCAGAAAAGCATTATTTTTTTATTTTAGACATGCTAGAAAACTTGCAGATATATTTTGGCAGACTTTTTAATACATACAGAAGGACGTAGAAAATGTTTATTCCTCTGTAAACACTAAATAAGCACACTGCATTTTTATACCTGCCTAGCAACACAACATAGCGCTATAACGGCGCAGTTAGTATTTTATTAATTAAAAAATCCTTCAGAAACACTTCTCGTTACGTCGTTTTAGTTCAATACGACCTGCTTAGACTGTATAGAATGAATAGGTTTGGTGTACTCACGGATATTCCTGCAGCGCAGTTTGTAATTCCTACTGAATGCGTATGACTCTTCGCATCAAATCCTACCGTCATCGCCATAGCAACCACGAGCCGGAACCCGCAGTCACGTGGTGCAGGAGCGGTCTCTCCTGGCGTACATTGGCGTTACTAATGCAACCTGCGTACGTTTTTCACGATAAAGGATGAAATTGTAATCAAACTTGTTTACAATATGTATTAATGTTAGTTACTGCAAATACAGTCGTGTTAATGTTAATTCACAGTGTATTAACTAATGTTAAGAAGCACAACGTTTTAATAATGCATTAGTAAATGTTGAAATTTACCTTAAACAAGAATGCTGCAAGTAGCCTTTATATAGTAATTTACAGTAGATATTGTAATTTTTTTTAACCATACTACAGTACTTTAATTACTTTGTTGTGGTAATCGTGTAGTTATTGTGGTAACGGATCAACTTTAGTAATATAAAAATGTACCCAATACTGTGCTACAAATTTTACAATTATGGGATATATTATACTACAAAACAGTTTAGGCTATTAAAGTTTATCACTTTATACAGTTAATGCAGTATAGTTAATACAAAAATATGCTGTAGCATTCATTAACAAAGTGTTGTAAATAATATATGCAGTATAATACACTTTTCAATAGTATGATTCAAATTTACCATGGATTATTTACCATAAATTACAATAGCATTTTTTACGTGGGTAATGTTAACTGAAGTATTTCACTAATGTAAAGTGTAACCAAGTTTTTTTTCCCCCATTACATAACACAAAGCGACGTCTTCTGCTTTGTGTGGGAGAAATTACAATTGTATAATGGTGATATTATACTCTGCAAACATTGGAAATCCGCTAAAATACATTTAAAATACATGTCGGTTTAAGTGTGGGACTGTGGCATGTCACAATCAATTAGATTACATTTTATATACTTATATATTACTTATAATGTTATCAAGAGTTTTAAAAAAATACAAATTTACATTTAGATAAATGTGTTAAAAATGTGAGTGACAGTTAATTAAACTATGAAGAAATTTAATGATAAAACAATTCCTCAATGATTGCACAATAAATGCTATATGTCCAATCTTTTTTTAAGCCTAATGAATCTTTACATTGTTATCTTGTAATATGGATCTGTAGGCACATCTTCCGATACAACTGTTAAGGTGATAAAGCTAAACACTCGCATCAGTATGTGTTAAAACAGTAATTCAGAAACATATTAATCACTACAATACTGACTCAATCCTAAAGTCCTAAAACTATTTGCTGATTTAAATCTAGATGGCAACTTTTCCAGTTTTTACCTCAAGTTTTGGCCTGGTAGTTTTGCATTACCCTGAATGTCCGCAGTGTGGCAGCACATCATCTTCAACGGCTTCTGGGTAAGAGAGAGTGCTGTGTCATGCCAAGCAAGTTAGATTGCGCTCTTCGTGCATGGTGCTTCACGGATGATTTTTTACCTGAAAAGAGATTTTCCTCAGTAACACCTGTCTTTTCACAATGACTGAACAAGGATTGTTTTTTCACTCTACATCAACAAATGTAAATGAGCTGCCTCAATGGTTTCAGCCCAGGCCCTCTTAATTGGTACTAAAGGTCAGAGGTGACTAGATCAAATTGCTCAGTCTGGCCTTGGGTCTTATTCCATTTTACATTCATCAATAATGATGGACAGTTTGGTATAGTATGTAAAGCTTAATTGATTAATTTCTTATTGATCCTATCTGTGGCTGTGATATGTGTTATGATGATGTATCTTCAGAAAAGGGTTTGGTTTGGTTTGATCCTGGTATTAGATTAACTAAACTAAAGTGTACATTTGACTACTTTGACAAGTGAAATTAAATGCAGACAGTGAAACACTTATTTGTTTACATGTGTGTTGTTACCAGAACAGATTCCATATCTTTAGAGTAATAATTCCTGCATGTGACAGGTTTAAAGGTGTAAAAAAAAAAAAAAGATATTAATAGCACCCGTGTTTTTCTTTAACGGCTCACATGCAACATTGCAGAATTGGAAAGGCCAGTTATCTGTTTTTTTCTCACACTCTTTTGTACAAGTTAGCCGGACTGTGTCAGGCTTCAGTTTGCGTTTGTACAAAGCAAATAGCAGAGTTTGGTATTACCAGGCTATATAAAAGTGCCAAACAAATGAGAATATTTGCATGTCACTGTCTTTATTAATTACACGTATCAACAATTTGTGTGTGATTATTACTCAATTAATAACAGTGACCTACATTTTTTTTTTTTTTTTTTTACAAAACAGATAATGTCATGAAACGTGTAAAGATCACTTTTTTTGCTGTATATTCATGAAAAATGCAAACTGAGAGAGAGACAAAAAAACGTATTAAAAATATTTACTTTTAAAAATAATTTTATCTTTATAGAAGGATTTAGGATTTTAATTAATTTTATAGATTTTTTCTGCTTTACTGCAGAATCTAATTCACTGAGATTCACTGAGAATGATTTACAATGTATCGCAGTGATGAGAATAAGAGAAATGTGCTTAATTGTCATGGCAACAATGTCAGAATGCAAAAAATAAATAAAAGCCTGTTGTCTTTATGAAAAAATGCACTTTGAGTTTTGTGAAATGTGGCCTGACTGAGGTTCACATATTCATCTTGTATCAGTGTGACACATAACATTTGTCCATGTGAATGATTTGGACTCTGAATCCAATTTGTTGTCAAGACTCCAAAGCTTAAAACTGCTGTTTACTATTCTGAAGAATGAGATTAAATTGAGTGCCTTCCTCCTCTGTCTCTGCGGTGTGTCCTTCCCTGTTGCTCATGACAGTCACAAGGTCTTCTACTGGCCGGCCCTCCTGCTTGGCGCTGATGTAGCATTTATCTGTTTATTTCTGTTTTTCAGAACAAATGTACTCTTTCAATAATCTAGTCACAGTTGGTCACAGCTGTAGCATAAACCACTACATACTACAGTCACTCTGGGACAAAAATTATGTTCTAAATTTCCCCCTGCCAAACATATGATTATACCCTGTACTCATCTTTTTTAATTTTCCTTTTTCCTTTATATGTGAAATTCAAGTGCATTGAGGCCACACTCAGGGAACTCCAGAGTTTCACAAGAGTAAAAATGTCCCACTTATATGGGGGTAGAATAGTTGCATATTTCCAAATAGATGTATTATGATCCACAAATAAATGTAAAGCCATTGACAAAAAAAAAAGCATGTTCACAAATAAATCTCAAGTTCCACAAACATGAATCACATTCACAAATAAGTAAAATTAGACTTGCGAATAAAAAACATACTCACAAATATTTA
>JAUCMT010000002.1:4359906-4373934 GCA_032357475.1 Enteromius thamalakanensis
GGACAACCAAAAAAATCAGATTTAGGCAACAAATCAGAATTGAGCATCAAGACCTGCAGTGTAAACGGGGCCTTAGTCACCTGCCCATGTTCAATTACCTTGCTGTGTTTGCCAGGGTAATACCCATAAAACAAAGGCAGAGGACAGGATGTAAATAACACCCGTGAAAAGAGCAGAACCATTTTGCAGGCAACATCAGCTGTGCCATTTACGATGCCATCATTCGCTCAAGTAATTTAAATTCCCCAAAAATGCTCTTTCTGCTAATATTTCAATGGTTATAGTGTTTAAACATACTTTACTACATGGCTTAGCTGCATAGGTACAAATATAAAAAACAATTAAAGAAGGCACATACACCAAGTCGCAGGATATATGCATGACAAGCACTAAGGAGTTATTGATTTTTGGATATATAGTGTGGAGCGTTTACCACATTTTGTGTGGTTTGTGTGCTACCCTCCCACAGCATACAGAGTAGCAATGGCTGCAGGCACGTGGTTGGGACGAGCAGCTTGTGACCGAGGGAGGAATCTGATATGAAGACTGGGCTGCTGTTTGAAAGGTTACACAAAACATCATCGTGCTTTAAGCAAATCACAAGATTATCTATGAGAGTGAGAGTGCATGGGTTTCACAGAGGCATGAATAAAATCAGAGAAGAATGTGAAAATGATAAAGGAAGAGTTGGAAAGACCTCATCACTGAGACTCTTTCAGAATATTAGTCCCCTTCCTTTGCTCCTGGAGCAACATTCCCATCGACCAATCAGATGCAAGGGTAAGGTTTAAGATTTTACGGGGCAGTTTCCCGAACAAGGTTTAAGACTAGTCCTAGATTAAAATAAATGTTAAGTGCTGTCTAAACTGGAAATAGCTTGCACTGAGATATCTTAAAATACATTATTGTTATTGTTTGGTCTTAAAATGCTCACAGATAATGCATTTTTGTAAGACATGTTTCTAAAAAATTTTTAAATGTCCTAAATTAGCAAAGGTCTAGTCCTGGCTTAATCTAATCCCTATTCGGGAAACCCGGCCCATATGTGCATATTCATTCATAATATACACTGAATACAAATGGGTGAGCATAATTTCACCAAGTACAAAATGGTCCTGGATCAACATTCTTGTTTTCAATCAATCAGATTTGAGGGATCATTTTTCTGAAAATATCTGTTTTATACTTATGATGAGGAATAGATACACCCTTGTTAATCAGCTATCATTTAATATAAGTCTATATAAGTCTATATAAGATAAGTCTATATTTTTGGACAATAATGTTGATCCAAGATCATGTCTTACTCTGCAAAATCACAGTGACCACTGTAACATATTGAATTGAACATGACATTTCAGTAGGACTGAAATACTTCAATAAGTTTTTTGTTTGAAACATTCTCCCTATAGATAAATAGATGTATAAATGATAGATAAAATATACTGTGAAAAGTTTATTATTTTTAATAAAATACATTTTTACGGTTAAAAACCTGACTTTAAATAAAATAACTAATTAATCTGCTTATTTGAGTCTCAAAATGCCATACTAAAAAATGGCTTTAAACATATTGCAGTAACATCTATGTAACGTTGCGTGTTGCGTAGAGCAGGTGAAGGAGCACAAGGAATCACAAGTAAAATGAAAACAAAAATACTTTTAATAAACAACTCAAAAACATGGAGCAGTATCCAATAATCCAAAAACAGCGTTTACAAAGACAAGGGTAACGTTAGGGTTGACGGACAGGGAAGAACTGAAAAGACATGGGTTATATACAGACACTAATTACGAGACACACCTGAACTAAATACATCATTAACACAAACTAGGTCAAGGAGGACATGGGGAGAGACAACACGCATCACATGACAAAATACAAAGAAGAACCAAATACAAAAGCCCAAACACATAGAAACATATATCAAAACAATCTAAAAACGTTACTATCTACAGGTAAAAAATGCCTTTTGAATAAATTATCTGGTAATACTTTACTTAAAGCTTTTATGCAAAATTTATTATAAGAGCCGTTTTTAATGCATTAATTATGCCTGGCAATGCACCTTATAATGCACTGTACATTATAATATATTAAAACATTTATCAATTTATTGTTACACTATGCATTTTAAATTTGACTATAATTATTTCCAAGAAGATATAATGTAGTACAATGCATATTATGAATAACAGTAATGCATTATATACCTTTTGATAACCCATGCATTATACATAAAGTCTTTGTAAAGTGTTACCTTGAAGCGGTTTAAGATTCAAAAAACGTATGTTTCAGGTACTATAAAGTACATTATTGTTGCTCCTCTCTGCCCCGCCTTTCTGAAACTCTTTGCCACGATATGGCGGCAGTGGTAACAATGCTACAGCAAGAATAAAAGCTGCACCTTCTTTGTGTAAAACATTTTGGTGGAGTCAGCTTTTATAAAGAATACAAGGGTTAATTTTACGGATCTTATACATGCACAAACAGCCTGTAAGACTCCAAAGACAAAGACAAAACTTGAAATTGCATAATTTGACTCTTTTAATAATAACCGGACCAACACTATTATGGAATATGTGCTGTTTTATATACTTCTTATGGTATAAGTAATTATCCAGGGTATTCGAATATGATCTTTAAAATGTAATTATTTGGGAAGGAACTCTCTTGTCAACAAAAAAACATTTATCCATAACATCTAGCCAGCTGCCAGATTGCAAGAGGCTGCTATTTTTGCCAAAACTCGAGTGTGCACTCATATTCCTACAGAGAGAGGCCCTCCAATGGCCTTGAATTGGGCTTTTTGAAATCAGGTCACACCATTAGCCAAACGTCCCTGCAGATCTTGAGGTGTCCATTAACCAATTGTGCAGCCCTGGAGACGGGGTGGAAGTGCTTTGTTGAAGCTCAGGGTGTTTCCAACTACAGCTTTCTCCAGAGCTAAGTGTGGGAGAGATAGAAGGAGACGAGAGAGAGAGAGAAAAAGAAAGAGAAAAGGAGGCAGGAAGCCAGCGGGAGTCGGTGCCCTGCTGAGACACAGCGTGACGCCCGGCCTCTCCCTGCGCACTCCAGACACAAGTCTTCATTAAGCTTAAATATTAATAAGGAGGTTCAACAGTGTATTAATGCTTTGTTTCCTGTAAATAAGAACTGTTGGATTGAGACGTCTCGCTCTAGAAAATCCATTTCATTGAAGTCAAAACGACTCTTGTCTAGTCTTCTAAAAGCCCTAGCCGCAATAAGAGAGAGCTATAAAAGTACATTTACACCATACCTGCTCATAATTGCTATGCTTTGTCTCACATCTTATTCTCTTTATTCACCTTACTTACATTTGCTTTGTAAAAGATAAGAACATTATACAAAGATTATCTGTATTTGTACTTGAAAACAAGTGTGGCAGGCACAACATTTCTGCAAAATGATATTATATTGCTTGTTGTATGCTTTGCAGCTCTTTCAGAGTGAAATATGATGATTAGAAATAAACACCCATTCAGTTTTATCCAAAACAGAAGAACGAGAATCTATCAAAGTTTTATTGATTGTAATACTGTATGTATCACAGCATTCTGAAAAATACATTTTCACGAGTGGCACTAAAAGTAAATTCTCTGCGTTACGTTTGAATATAACGTACCAACTACTCTAAACCTAACCAATAGTGTTTAAAACAAGATAAAAACCCACTTGCAGAAGCAATCATGCCAGTTTAACTTAAGTCTTATTTTATGACTTGTTTCATGGTGCTTCGCTTTGCAAGTGCAATGCTGAGGAGCTGATGAGCAAGTTTACTATATCAGAAAAGGCCTAGTAGTTTTTATTAGTTTGCAAATTGTGCACTAAGGAAAGGTGTATGGTAAAATAGTTCTGCAAAACTGCTTTTATAAGTATGTTAATGTTAATGCTGCCAAGTCAACTTGAACTGCTGCCATGGGATCTTTTGTTTCCCATATTTTGATTAATATTTGATTAATAATTTGACTTTCTTGAAATAGTATACATAGTCACATATTTTACATTCTACGATTCATAAAACTGTGCTTGATTTAGTTTTGTGAGGGAGGCACACCATTAGAAAGCCCTAATACACTGTTTATGAACACAACAATATAGAGATTTATATATTAATCAACCTCTTTATAACATATAACTGTGACAGTAACATGTATTTTAGATATACTTATATTTTTGATTGGCCATTGGGTTAGCTTTGTAATGCAGGCCTGGCTATCTATGTTAGCAAGCTATGTCAATCTGGTTGACAAACATAGATATTCACAGTTGCTTTTCAGCTGCAATTCAGTAGCAATTCAGCTAATGTGGCTAAAATGGTTAGCTTCAAAAGCTAAGCAGCCCGAGTTGCTATGGGCTGTTTTTCACTGACATCCATGTTTATCAGTAATTGAAATATATGAGTCAGTGTCTGTCTAGCTCCCTTGGCATCCCTCAATATTACTGGCAATGGCTGCAGTATAATGCAGTACAATGTATCAAAATACAAATTTAGAATGATCTTCTTTTCATTTTAAGACAAAATTCTGCTGTGAAGCTCCTGATGCCTGGATATTGCTACTGTATGTGGTTGCTAATGTGAGTGGATTTTGCTACATTATCATTGCTAGGGTGTGGCTATTGAAGAAGGAGTTAAAAATCACCATTCACCATCATATTTTCACAAGCTACAAATTATTGTCTTTAGTGACACACGAGTCTATAATATAAAAGCAATCCAGTCAAATGCATTTTCGTGGATTACTTATAAAAGTCTGTTACTGATTCCAAATGACATAACAAAAAATGTATTTAATATTGCTATTGTGTGATTCAATTGTAATTACGCTATCAGTAAAAAATCAGGTCTGATTACAAGTATTTTATGTTATATTAAATGTAATATAGCCTTATTACATGTACTTTGAAATCTGATTACGTAATCCAGATTACATGTAATCAATTACAACTCAGCACTGGTTTTCAACTATCTATGGACACGGTCGAAAGTGAACAAGCGGGGAAAAAAATCCATCTTAACAGATGTTAATCAGGACCGTATTTTCTTCTAAGGAACTTGTTGGGAACCAAACATCCCTTTGTTTTTGTTTTTTTTTTTATTCTAAGAAACATCAAGAAATCTGTAAGAATATCTTCTTTTGTGTTCAATAGAAGAAAGCAAGTCATACAGATTTGGAACCACATAAGTGTGAATAAATGATTACGTAATATACAATTTTCATTGTTAGTCCAGTCAAATATCAGACAAAAACAAAAAAAGAAAAGAAATAAACTAATTTGCTTCAATGGCTCATGTCAGTCACCAACTGGTAGACGGCAGAAGTCCTTCATCAGTGAACTTCCTCAAAGCCAAATATATCCTTCCATGTTGCCCAAGCATCCCTTCCATGATGACCCAGTTCTTGAGTCTCTCTCCAACTCCTCCCAGCCAACTGGCACCAGAGCTGCACTGCTTCAACCAAGTATTGCGCAATGCAGTTCCTTGCGCATTCCTTCTCCACACAATCACACGTTCTACACTGCTTGCATGAGCGCACTTGCATCGTCTCTCCTGTTGCCGAGCACCGTGTAACCCCCCCCAACCCCACCCCTCTTCCCAGTGACAGCTCATTGTCAACAGTACAGGATTAGGAGCATTTGACTGCTCTGTTGCTTGGCAACAGTTGCCATGGAAACCTTTTTTAAGGGAGGGTTGGGTCAAAAAAAGGAACCTGGAAAGGGATGTTGAAGGGGGAAAATAAGATAAAACACACCGCACCACAACACTGACAACTGTTGCTTGAAGTCCCAAAGCAGATTTAGATGATTGCAGATCGCTTCTGAAAAGTTACATTTGTGGCAGTGAATTAATGGATAGCTTCTGTAGCAGATGCACGGGAAAAAGCCATCCCTATATAAAGGACTGAGGGGCTACAGAAGAGAGGACTTTTTAAATACAAATCTGTTGAATTTTAGTTAATTCAATTGTTCAAATGCTTTCATTGTGTTAAAAAATTACTTAAAAGTAGGGTTGAAACATTTTATATTAGGTGGGACTGGTAACACTTTAATTTTGGGACCAATTATTAACTAGTTGCATATTAGCATGCATATTACTAACATTAGATGTTCACTAAAGCACATATTAAAGGAATAATTGACACAAAAATATTTTTGATGTAATCTGAGAACTTTCTGACCCTGCATAGACAGAAACTACTAGAATATATAGATGATGAACTAAAAAAGATGGACGTCCTACGTCAGAATACTGGCTCCTTTGTCAGCAGCAACAAATGCAGAAGAAAATGTTGAAAAGATAAAGTTATTTTTGCTTTCTTTGTGCACAAAAAGTAGCTTTATTATTGTAGTAGCTTTATAAAATTAAGGATTGAACCAGTGATGTCACAAGGACTAGTTTAACAATGTCCTTAATACATTTCTGGGCCTGGCCTCTGTGCTACGGTAGTTGCATTGCTGTTTATGCAGGGTCAGAAAGCTCTTGGATTTCATGAAAAATCAAAAAATGTATTCGTACTCTAAAGATGAATGAAGTTCTTAAAGGATAGGAACAACATAAGAGAGAGTAATTAATGAACTGTTTACTGAATAGGGCTGGGATTATTGTATATATTACTGAACTGTTCTGTTTGACCATTTTAGATCCTTTTAGCCCCTTATGCCTAAACGTAACAATAGGCTACTAACTAACTATTAATAAGCAGCATAAAGCCACTTTGCGGGCCGAGCGGTTTTCTAAGAACTGTCAGGAACTGTCACTTGTCTGTTGTCTGTCTGCTAGTTTCTCTGTAGCTTGCTAATTTGAGCAAATTAAAATAAAATTTAAAATATTTCTGATCACAGCGGTGGTTATTTGAACCTCATTTCATATGTAAACATTTGTGTTACCGCGACAATAACTGACGCATTGGAGTTGCAAAGACATCCGTTATCAGCCCCGCAGTGGAAAACAAAATTGTATTGACTGTATTGTATTGTATTGACCAGATTGGATCGTCACAGAATGGTTCTGCCAAGAGAATCGTTCAGCCCGATAGTGGAAAAGCGGCTCTTGTTTATTAAGGCAAAGTAACAGTTAGAACTGGTTCCAAAACTAAAGTGTGACCATGGGATTTTAATGTTGTAACAGAAATGTTTCCATTACTTCTGGAGAACTACCATCTATGAAATATTGCTTAACTTGCAAGCCTGAGTGAAGCTTTTTTTGCAGAGCTCATTCCAGATGGAAAAACATAGATACACACAGGAGGTAATTCATTATCTGGGGGAGGTACTGAGTGTTTATTAAGACATCATTTTAATTAGTATCCAGTTTATAATTCTGATTACAATTTTTAATTTTTTTTAAGTCTGAAAATTGTTGAAAACAGTTGTGTGGCTGATTTTGTTTGTGGAAACTGTGTTAAATATTTTCTTTTTCTTTTTTAAGTTCAAAAGAACACCATGTATTTAAAACTGATTTTTTTTTATGTTATGTCTTTACTGTCATTTCAAATCAAATCTTACTGACCCCAATGCAATTATAAATTCAAAACCCTACTTGGGATGCAAACAACAGCCAAAAACACCCTTCTGTGAGAAACGTGTAATGCTGTAGGGGAGGTGCTTTAAAGGAGATGAATTTAAAAAGCAAAACAAACCAAGAGGGGTTTGCCAAGCAAATTGTCTAACAGCTATAAACCAGAACACCTTTATCATGCTAATTAAAGCAATTAAAATTATTTTCTTAAAATACAAAACAAGTCTAAAATCTAGATTTAGTTGACCTTACTTCATGACTATTCAGCAATTGTGACTCATTTATTTGTTCCATTCAAAATCCACTAGACTCAAAAAGCTGTTTGATTGAGCATGACACTTCTGCCCATAGCTGTATTCTGGCTTAATATGCTGCAAAACCACTGTTCATTTAACCAAACATTTTAATGTCCTGTTTTTTAAAGTCCTGTTTTCCTATATAATGACTGTGCATAGTATAGCAGCAGTGGTTGTCCAGACACATAAGCACAAAAGCTTTTAGTGCCACTTGCCCGACCCTGTCATCTACAGTAAGTCAACATTGTCTATTTAACACACAAGTCACCAAGATTTCCTCCTATTAACTATATTCTTCGGAGCATCTTTGTTTGATTTGTCTTCAAATGCTCGCATCTCTCCCTGTGGCAGACAGTCCATTCAGACAGTTTTTTGTAAAGACTACGAAGCATTGCTTTAAACCCTTCTCTGCCACTCTGACTCAATCATTCGGTGACCGCACTGATCCCTTTTGCCTCACCCGATGCATGCGAGTGAGTGAATGCGCAGAGTGTCATTTCATAAATTTTGCTTCATACTGGCAGAACCACAGCAGATTGGCAGCACATGTGGGCCAGTTCAGAGATGAGTGCTTATTGAGTAATCTAATTCAGAGGCTCACCCCAGACCCTGGAGCTCAAACACACGCTCATCTAGCTGTTAGCGTATGTTTACGAAACTCGTGCGGCCCTGTGCAGACCACATTTTCCATGAGCTTTTCCTGGACGGTCAAAAAGGACAAAAAATGTCCTTTCCGTTATGAACACGGAAAGAAAACTGATATATCATATTAATCCACTATTTCTTTTAAAATCAATTAACATGATATTAGCAAGCTGTTTTACTTCCGTAATATAACATGTTTCTGTCACAGGATATCGAAGGTATTCTAACCCCGATGCACCATTTGCAATTCTGTAAAACATGGAACTTGTATTTAGAAAATACAATCCATTTATTGACTTTCAAATGACTTGTAATGTGACATCACATTTTATGGATTCTGCAAACAAGTTGTTTTGAGTCACTGCTTATGATTAATAGGGACATTTAAAAATTTAAAGAAAAGATAAAAAATAAAGACTTAACATGTAAATCATCAACGCACCTTGTAAACATGTACAGTACTAATAAATCATATTTGTAGATGACCTCAAGCTATCTCTGACTTCTGCAATGGATCTCAACCAGATAAAATAGCAAATCCACAAAAAAAGCAGCTGGAGGAGCTTCACTCTTTCCCCTTTAATATACTTTCTTTTCACAATTCCACTATTGAGATGCTAACTCCTTCCCTTCCTTCCCTTTTAGCTTTTTACTTCTTTTTTTCGTTCAAACTTTCTAGTGGAAAGACACGCAAAACTTTCACTGACCCCCATAACATCAGCGATTTTCCCCAGTGCTAAATGTGATAATTCTCGCGGGTACACCCTGACACCTTGCACTGTGAACTCAATTATCACTCCTGTACACCACTCCTCCCTCCCCACAAGACTCGCAGAACACTATTATTTTTAACTCTAATTGATATTTCAGGCTAATGCACCACTTGGAAGTTCTTGTTGTGAGTTGAGGGAAAAGGTTTAGCATGGAGCACACAGGTATGCAGTGTTTGAACTCACTGATAAGCAATTAGCTTTACCACATGGAGAGAGAACGAATGCAGTTAGATGATCATCTGGAAAAGTTAATTCCGAGTCTCAACACAAACACACCTTTAATTAATGTTGGAGGCAAATATAATCGGGTTTACTCTGTAAATATCATTTGATTTTAATTGACAGGAAGCCTTCTGTAAAGACTAGCTTTGCTGGTCTTAGCTAGTTTACTGGTCTCCCATTCTTGGGTGAATTTCCCAAATGTATAGTTAGATAACAATAGTCATATGTTCTGTCATTACAAAATATTTTTTCTGAAACCATAGTTCCAACAAACATTTGCAAACAGCATAGCAAAACTATATTTCCAGCTTTTTTATGCCTTTAATAATATGACAGTTCAGATCAGACAGGAAAGCATAGGGTGGAAAAAGCAATGGGATCAGCAAGGGACTGCAAAAGTTCTGGGCCTGGAACAACAGTACAGCACTCAACCTGTGGTTTCTTGTTAGTATGTTTGTAATTATGAATGTGCTACAAAGTTAAACTCATGAATTGTTAGTTAGTTTCACAAAAAATTTAAATGATGGCATTAATTACTCACCCTCATGTTAAATATTTAACAAAATAAGTTTTTGTTATTTTTATTTTCTTTGGACACAAAATTTATTTTTGTAGCTTTAAATTATGAATGAACATTACGAATGAACCACGAATGTCCCATTGACTATTTTAGTGATGTCCTTACTACCTTTCTAGGTATTATCTTTCTGGAAACACATGAGGCTGAGTAATTAAGCAGATTTTTAATTTTTGAAATGTAACTAGTGGTTCTTAGTTAGGAGGCCAGATGATCTCCAAGTCTAAACTGCTGAAAAGGGCCCAAAACTCATTTAAGATCCATGATTAACGAATCAACTTCAGTATGTTGGGAGACCAGCTTAGGCTGGTTAAGCTGGTAAACCACCCACCCTTGGCTTGTCGCCCAGCATTATTTTTCTGATGAAGTCATAAGACCAATGATGGTATGATGGACCAATTCAGTACAAATCTACAAAGCTTCAACATTAAATGCTATGCTGTTTTTTAGCAGGATGTTAGGTCTCTAAATAGCTTGGATGTAACTGAAACTTGTGTGCTACAGGAAATGTGGAAGCAACATGATAAAAGCAGTTTGTTTGTCATTGCCATGGACAAGATGAATTTACTGTAGAGATGAACGTATCATAGTGCAGATAACATGGAGTTTATGTGTCTCTGCCTAAATTATTTGAATTATTATTTGAAAACAGGCTGTCCTTACCGTCTGGTTGTCTTCATAAAGCTTGAGGTCATAGCCACTGAGCTCCACACAGAATATAATGGCAGTCACACCCTCAAAACAGTGGATCCACTTCTTCCTTTCTGAACGCTGGCCGCCCACGTCCACCATTTTGAAGGTGAGCTCCTTGAAGGTGAATTTGTTCTCAACAATGCCAGTGGTCATGTCACGTGAGCGCAGAATGTCCTCAACGGTTGGGATGTACTCAGGCGCAGAAATGCGGTCCAGGTCATTTAGATAATAGGCTGTATTGTCCTCTAGGTGGTACTCGTTGGAGCGGCAAAAGCACTCCTGAACACCTGGATCAGCCCACAAGCGCTTCATCACCCCCAGGAGCTCTGGCGTAATCTCGCCCTTGCTCTCGGCAGGCCCAGTGAGGGCAAATAGTTGCACTGCGTCATAAGCCCGATCGGGATTATGGAAGTCGATTTTCAAGGTGGCGAGGGCACGGATGATTCGGGTGAGCGAGTCAATGGCATTGTAGAGGATGAGTGGCTTGTATTCCTTGCAGGCCTCCAGGTTGAAGCCACCACTGTGGATAATCTTCATTTGCTTCACAATTGTGCTCTTGCCAGAGTTGCTGGTGCCGAGCAGCAGAAGTTTGATCTCACGCCGCTGCCGCTGGCTTTCTGAGCGGAGATGTCGATCAATGCGCCGTGAGCGCCGGGCGGCCTCCTTCTCCTCCGAACTCTGCCGGCACCCCATGGTTGACTGCACCTAGACTTGAGCTGGTAATCCCAGGAAGTGGGTGAGTGGACGGTAAATGTATGCAATATAAAAATATATGGTGATAGAGTAGAGCTGATACTAGAGAAAGCTTTTGCTGGAAACCAATATCAGATTGGTTACACAACATGCATTGTCCAAGTCTACAGTTTACAATTTTTTTTAAAGGTTGATGTTTTGGCATACAATACTACCATGACATCGTGGAAGACCCACTCAGGCCCTGGCATAAGGGCGTGCTTGCATTCCAGATCCCAAGGACTTCGGGTTCATATCAGGGGACTCTCTCCACTGAGCACAGCAGGCTTTAAGTGGACTTGTCAGTGTTCATCGAGAGAAAGTCGAAACCGTAAGATTCCTTCGCTCTCCTCCCTCATGGCGTCCAGTGGGCTTGCCTGTATTTCTGTGACTGATTCATCTGTTGTCAACTCCTCCCTCCTTTAATTTTCTTCAGACACTTTCCGTCGGATGGAATGTCAGACCTTAGTTCTAGTAGACTCGTAGACGTTTTGGGCATCTGTGTACTATATTGTCCTGCTTACATAAGCCAGTGAGGCAGCTAAAGGCCCATTTTTCTGAAGATAAAAAAAAGAACAAGACATTATTAATCATCAAACAGAGAGTAGGCAAAGTAAAATTAAGAATTCTAAGAAGAAAGTTTCTATCTGAGAGATCTGGACGATGTTCCCACAAAATTAAATATTAATCACTTAACTTCTTAACTTCAAAGTCAACATATTACATGCATTCATAACCCAGTTTTACCCCTGTATTGTGACGTATTTGTGAAACGGAATGTACAATTTAAAAAAATGGGATTTTATCCAAATAGAGTTGATTGGATTCACAATCCAATCAGAAGTGAGCATTTCATACAAGGTTGGAGGCAGAATGAAACACTGCTGGCACCCACTTTGAGGAGGTATTGTAACCAGGGCATGTAGGCTGTAGGTCAAGTTTGCCATCAAGACCTCCTAGATGCATCACAATACTAATTCTTCTTCGTTAGATCTATCTTTATTTGCTGTTATTACTGCAACTTGAATTGTAACAACATTTAAGAAAAAGGCTAGTCTGTATTACCTACAAAAGTGTCCTAAAACAAAGCCTACTGTTAATAGCTATTTGGCAATAGGTTATACTGACCTTGGTGATGTGAGGGGAAAAATCAAGACTAACGTTTTGTGGTACCATTATAAAGGTAAATAGGTTGATTAAGTGCTGGCTTATAAGATTTCGTATTCTGTTGCACACAACAGTGATCTTATCAACAAGAAAACACACAGCAATTGCTTTTATGTGCCCACAACTAACAAAAGAAGGGTAAACTCAGGCAAAACATGAACAGACATAGTCAGTTAGCATAGACAGTCTCTAATAGCTCTACACTCTACAGTACTTCTGCTACACACTTCTGCTTTCTTAAAACACATACATACACATCTCGGATCATGGTTTTATCAAAAATCTAACCTTCTCCATAGTAAGTCTGTCCCATCATGCACTTCCTTGCCACCTGCATGTCTCTGTGAACATAAATTTAGGTCTGCCAAGATGGTGATCCAACACACAAAGCCCCTCCACACACATTTGTTCTCAAACAGACAGACACATACACACACACAAGCAGAGGCAGGCAGGGTGTGAAACGGAAACAGATGTGAGATGAATGTCCTTCCCTGAAGCAAAAGGTACCGCCCATTCTACTTTCCCTTTCCCCAAGCCACAACCACTGAGCTAACTGATAGCAGGTGGACTGTTTATTTACTGTCATGGTGGAAAATAACTGGCTCAGACCAGCAGGTGCTTCTCTCCAATTCATTCTAATGTAACAAATGCAACAAACCCCTTTAGAAAAACATTTTTTATTACAGAGCTAAACAATAAGGTAAAAAAAAATATTTTTCTGCTTGCTTAGTAGAAAAATGGCAGCATTTTAATATATTTTTTTTTATTTTTTACTTTCACTGGTCGCACTGCAAAATAAATACATTTTTAATCATGAATAAATAAATTCATCAAAAGGTCTGAAACAAACTCAAAAGTAAGTGAATGCAAATGTCTATGCAATGTCTATATCTATGCAAACCCAGTTTTGTGCATCAGTGTGCTGTGAAAGGGCCACAATAATTAACATAATCAAACCGTCTTTTACCACACAGTCAAATACTGCCACGATGGAGTAAAAATGTAGCTATGTAGAGTAGAATCTAATGTAGAGTAGTCTTGCTGTTCATATCTGCCTCAATAATAAAACATACAGTTTAATAGCAAAGCTATAGCGACAATTTGGAAACCACCCAGAACACCCTAGCAACAGCACAGCAACCACTCAGACTACCTAAGTAACTCTATAGTAGCATACACTCAGAACTTAACACTTAAGAGACAGAACTCCACAGAATCTACCTAAAACAACCTAGTAACCTCATAGCAAAGCTTGTAAGAATCACTCCAAAGCAACCACTTAGAACACTTCAATCAGAATAACCTGATCTCACGGCAATTCGTACGTATTTTACAAGGTGGCTAATTCGTACGAATTTGTACGACCTCACTCGTACGAA
>JAUCMT010000002.1:4401757-4416861 GCA_032357475.1 Enteromius thamalakanensis
CGGCTCACTCAGGGCGGGTCTGAGGTAAGACACCAGTTCAGTCTGTGTGACACGTTGCTGTCAATCAACTATTGTGGAAGTGGCCTCTGTTAATGTGACGTGACGCCACACCGATATGCATTTGAGAACACCTTGATTTCAGAAGGGGCAAATTATTCTTCTTTTAATTTAATTAAAATGCTTGTGGATCTTTATCATTGTAGGGTGGTTGTGTACACACACACACATTTCAGTCCAAACAGCTTGAACAAAAATGCATGTACTGCCGTATAACCCCTTTTGTAGGTATCTGTGGCAGGGACTGACCTATGGTTTATGGTCATGTGTGGGCATCAGTGGATGATTGATGAACAAACTCTCTCATCTTATCCTATCAGATTGTGTCGCTGTCCTGTTACACAACATGACAACAAAAAAACATTAAGCAAAAATGTCATTTCATCTCCAGATAACAGCAATGTGATTTCAATGGAAAATTCCCTGCTCTCAGAAATAAAGGTACAAAGCTGTCATTGGGGTGGTATCTTTTCACACCTCTGTACCTAAAGGGTCCATTTTGGTACCTTAAAGGTACATAATAGTACTTAAAGTTTACATATTTGAACCTAATATGTACAAAAGTATACCTTTTAAAAATGTACCGCCCCAGTGAGGGCTTTTGTACCTTTATTTCTGAGAGAGTACAAGGAAACAGAAAATAAAAAATGAAATATCATTGAGAACAATTTGAAAAATAAACATACAGTACATACACCTATTTTTGTTGCAGTTCTCCTGGATTTTAAGTGCCCTAAGAGGATAAAGAGCTGTAATGTTTTTAGTAAGCCAAGTGCATGTTGTTGAATATGCTTACTTGCATTCTGGGTGAGATGTGATGGTACATTTCTATAAACAGCTCTCCTGTGGGAGGAGTGATGTATGTGCAGTCTGTCCATGCAGGCAAAGAAGAAGTCTGGCACTTCCATGCTTTGGAAACTATCATGTCACACAAGAGTATCAGATTAGCCCTTGCATCTCCATAAAATAGCAAGTAACCTGAGTTTATGTATAACGTACATGTTTTGAATATAGCATTTAATCTGATCTCACTATGCATAAATATTCATGTAGGCCACATTTTCATATTTTGTTTTCTTCAATTACATATAAATAGAAAATGCATGCCTAATCTGCTCATGCACGCAGGGATGCTGTTCACAATAGCAGTCTTTTGCATGGATATTGTGAAAGGTTCAATTCCGATTGGTTCAGCATTTTATTTAATTAGAGCTATTCAAGACCCATGTGTTCAGCTGCTTGCACCACGTTAATAGTTACAAGCTTTCAATGCTTTACAGCCACACAACCCTAATGAACCTGTGGTTGTGCTGTGTGCATGACGGATACAGGGCCGCACTGCAAGGGTTTGAGGGGAAATGGATGTCACAGATGCAAGAAATTACCTCAGGCCTATGTGTGTCTTATCAGATCATAGCAAGCAAAGAACGACATTGAAAAATATTCTACAAATACAGCATTAGAGGCACTTTTTTGATCTCAAACTAGGCAGCAACTGTTGAGTAATAACTTAATTGAGGCTAAATTACTCCCTGTTACTTTTGTTTGTCTATATTTATAAAGTTTGTTTTAACTATTAATCTATATAGTTGTGATAATTAATTAATTATTTAATTGTAATTGTTCATTTAATGCTTAGGCTGGGGGGGGGGCAGTTTTATTTTGACATTTTGATATCAAGCTTATGCAAACATCATAGAAAATTAATAGAAAACAAATCAGCTATTTTTGGTTTGACCTTCTTAGGTTAACAACCGGCATTTTCTGAAGGCTAAGAGTTTCCTTTCACTGACACAGTTTCTTTAAAAAAAATGTTTGATGTTTGCAGGAAAACATGCCCTATATTCTATTCAGGCCCTATTCCGCCAAAACATGTGCTGTATTGACAAACTAATGTTCTTTAACAAAGAAAAAAATGCACCATGGAAAAAAGAACACAAAACCAGTTTGTTTCTGCTCTTAGAGTTTTAGTCTTGGGGTTTAACACATTTCAAGGTTATTGTATTAAGCATTTCTGCATTCGGTATGTGATTCCACATGATTATAGATCTAGCTCTCTGTTTGTCTGTCTCTCTCATTCTCCATCTTCCCCCTCGCTCTTTCTGTCTGTCTCCGCGCCTCTCTCGCTGCTTCCTGTCTCCCTAATCCGTAATCCTGTGAAAATCGGTCAGGCGAAACAGGGCGGCTTTGATCAGGCTCTTATATCAACGGTGGATTCGGTGTCAGCTCACCCGGATTCCACAGAACCCTGGAGCCCTGGCGCAGGAACTCCTGACAGCAGCTCATCAATGCCCAGACACCATCATCTTAAAGGCCTTACGATGCATAACCACTACGGCAATTGAGTCATTCACCATTGAATTTCTCATTATTATGCAGACTAATCTAAGGATGCTGTAATGTTTAAAGACCCCCTAAAATCACTTGCGGAGTGTTTTCATATGCCTCCCACTGAAGCTGCTGCTTCAGGTGACACTGCAAACAGATGACAGCAACGTTAACATTGTAGAGACTACAGAATGAGCCAGATAAAGCTGATGCTATCCTATTCATAACAGAAAACGAGGCCTATGCTATTGTAGCATTACCTGTAACATCAAAGTATGGTATTTAACGTAAGTGTAACAGCAGGGTATTGTTGGCATAAAGAACAATGAGTAATTTCAATAAAGAAAGTTATAAAGTTAATAATAGTTAAGTGACTGACTATGACAGCATTACCTGATTTTTCCACTCCACTTAAAAAAAATAATCTGACATAAAAGATAGCATACTTTGAATAAAGTTAGAAAAAATTTCCCCTTTAAATTACTTTAAGGAGTCCAATATTACTTGTAATGGCAAGACTAATTTTTATCATTGATCAGAACGTGCTCCTATTTATTTTTCAAAAAGAAGAACTAGTTAGCAGTGCTCCAAGAAATACAAGTAAGGTTTGTTAGGATATGGCAATATTTGGCAGAGATACAACTATTTGGAATCTGAGGGTGCCAAAAATATACATGATCATAAACTTATGTTTTAATATACTGTATATATATATATTACGGTAGGAAATTTACAAAATATCTTCATGAAACATGATCTTTACTTAATATACTAATGATTTTGGCATAAAAGAAAAATTCGTGATTTTGACCCAAACAATTTATTGTTGGCTACAAATATAACCGTGCTACTTATGACATGATGTAAATGTAAACAACGTAAATGTTAACATGACTTTAGAGAATTGTGGGGTAAAAAGGAAAAAAATATATAATAATAATAATTACTGACCTTTTCATTGTTAAATAGTTTCAATTCTTCACCATGACAGTGCAATACCCTTATAAGCCTTAAAACCCACTGTAAAATTACGAGATTAGCTTTACACACAAATAATAGACAGGTTACAATAAAACAATGCAATTATTCATTTTACGTAATAGGTTAATCTTCACATTTCTGATTTAAAGCCACTGTACAGTATGTATGGTTTTTTTTTATGTATTTTACCTTAAAATACCTTTCAAGTATTCACCTTTTGCTTACTTAGGAAAATTTTCTTTCCCTCCAGTATACAAGTTTAGCGAACAAAATTTCGCATAAAGGCCGGATTTTTTTTTTTTACGGCAGCAACAAATGCACGTATGAATACACTGTAATTTCGACTGTGAGTTCCGCTCACTTAACTGTAGGGGACTCCAAAGTCGCATAAATAGTCAAAACTACAAATAGGAAAAGGAATGGACGGAAAGGACGTGACGTCACATGCCCAGAGCCGTGGGCAGCCATTGTTCCGGCACCCGGGGAGCAGTTGGGGGAACAGTGCCTTGCTCAAGGGACTCACCTTAGTCATGGTATTGAAGGTGGAAAGAGTGCCGGTTTTTCACTCCCCCTACCACAATCCCTGCCAGACCTGGGACTCATGACCTTTGTGTTACGAGTCCAACTCCCTATCCATTAGGCCACGACTGCCACCAAATAGCTGCCATTAATCCTTTAAGAACTCTCACTGTTTTTTTCCATAGAAAATAAGAATCAGTCAAAATTATTTTTACGATAATCAAAATTATGAGTTGGTTTAGTTAAACTTTTCTTGAACTCAGAATATTCTTTAATATTCCTCTGCTAGTGCAGCCAGTTGCTTTGTTTATGTTTTGCACTGTTCTCAAACCCTCTGTGAGTTACCCAGACTTTCCACTTCTTGCACAGTGATATCTCACACCCTGATGGGTAACCAGGGTACCCATTTGACCTGGACAGTAACTTTATACTCACAGGAGGTGAAGTTAGCAAAGCCAGACATCTTATCTTGTGAGTTAAGCACAGTATTGTGTTTGTTGTGTGTTTAAAAAGGATCTGTTTTATATTAACAGTACAGCGAGGTTTTATTAAGCCACATTTATGGGCCAATTTTTTCCTGTCACAGAGCTAAACTGACCATTAAATCACATAAATCAATATTCATATTCTCAGTGATAACTTCACTTTTCTAAACCACTAACTGTTCCCAAGGTGATTTTAGTTTATCGTTCTCCCTCAGTTTCGCACAGGTGGTTTAGCAGAAGTAACAACCTTTTTATTCTTTTTTTTTTTTTTGAGAAATGATTTTCTTGCATGTTCTTTTTTTTTACATAAATGCCTCTTGGTTTTGCAGGTGCATGAGAGCTGTAATCAGGTTCTTTGAATCAGTAAGAGTGCATGAGCATAGGTGCGCCCCAGCTGTGCACAGGAAGTACAACATCTGATAGTCAACCACCTAAGCCTTTATCTCTTTCATCTGTTTTTGCTATTTCAGAAACTAATAGTGATTGGTTCCTATGAAAAAAGTTTTTTTTCCATTTAGGGCTTAAACCAGATCGACAGCGAGCAGTACGAGTGTACGTCAGTGGATTTCAGTTATGCCTGTTGATCAAGATGAGGTTCATTAGTTCTCGTATTGTCAGCAGGAATTGTTATAGAGGAAATCATTATAAAAGTCATGACACAAAAACGTTAACTCTCCCTTCCTTTTATGACCTAGATCGCATGCCACATAACACATTACCTTTCTTTTCTTCTTAACCATCTACTCACTTTCACTTTGTCTATACAACACATCTGTACCAATGTACCTATAGTATTGTTGCACTACGTAGTGCAAAAATAAAAAAGGAAATAAATCAGATTTTTTTTCACATGAAGTGAATATGCACCCTTTTTTGCCAATGCTTATTATATCTTATTGTGAACAATTAATATGTGCATTTTATTTATTTATTTATTTATTTTGGATGAATGCTGCATTTCTCTTAAGTCAACTTGAGAAAAGAAAATTCTATAAAAATGCAAATACTTACCCTCAGGACATCCAATATGTAAATGAGTTTGTTTCTTCATCAGTACAGATTTGGATAAATTCAACATTACATCACTTGCTCACCAATGAATCCTCTGCAGTGAATGGGTGCCGTCAGAATGTCTATACAAAATATATACTTTTTATTTTACAAACACAGCTTTTCACTTCACAAAACATATGGACCAGAGTGGTGTGGATTACTTGTGGATGATTGGAATTTTTAGCTGTTTAGATGGCAAGCAAGTGTAATAATATTTTTTTTTTTCAAATCTGTTACTACTGTATGAGGAAACAAAATTTTTTACATATTAGTTGGCCTTAGGGGGAGTACATTTTTGGCTAATTTTGAAATCAGGAGAACTATTCCTTTAAAGCCCACTCACCTTTCGAGTGCAACAACTAATAAATATAGCCTGCTCTACACTTTTCATGTTTAATAAAAACACGGCATCTACATCATGATATTAGGAAAGCTATAATACCTGAAAATGATCAAGAGTTCCTTGATAGGTGCACTTATCATAAACTAAAACACAGCTGAAAACAAAGTGAAATAAATAATATAATATTTTGCATCATGAAGATGTAACTAAATTGCAAGTTATTAACATCAATTAATCAGATGGAGAGATGCCAGATTGTTGGTGACATAAGAGATGCTTCAAAGGTCCCTGTGATTTTCACCAAAAAGGTTTACCTAAAAGTTAAGAAGCTGTTTTTTTAATTATTATTAAAAAGTCATAAGAAGTCATAATGCACTGAATAGGTTATGTGTGTGTGTGTGTGTGTGTGTACATTAATTAGGATTAACACTTTTTTAATAATTCACTGACCGGGTTGATAGCGAAGCTTGATTATTTCTTTCACTGGCAGGCCATCTAGTGGTTATAGATGATACTATGAAAAGGCAAAAGAGGAAGTGACATGATGTTCTTCATGTTCTTTGCAATAAATGTCTCAAAAGATGTCTTAAGCAGTTTAAATAAAGAATATTAAACTATCACGATCATGTCATACACTGCTGCTCAGTCAAACATACAAGGGTCTGTAAAAATGCTTCTGAAACAAAAACATCTGAGACAAAAGGATAAAAAAGGGTATTTTTATAGTTCCGGAAAAACTATTATTTTTTTCTGTAATAATAAGGATTTAAGGATTGATGTGTAACTGTCTCTCTAAGCAGCCGTTGTAGTTACAAGGACAGGTTGGGAGTAATCTCTGTGAACAACAGCTCCTTGCAGATTTTTGTAATCCCAGGCTGAAGCCCCCAGGGGGATTTATCCGACTCCTCTCTATACCTTACACAAAGGCCTTGCCGTTGAGCTCTTTTACACTGACTTGAGCTTCTGGACTGAGGAAAAAAAGAACAATGGTGTGCCCTTTCCTGTAGTTTTGGCTTTGGAATTAGCAGGAGATTGCCATTGTATCCTCTTATTGACTTATTGACTTATTGAGTCACTGGTAATTTACCCAATGCACAAAATGTTTGCAGGAAAATAGCCATATTGGTGCACCATCTGTATAGTTATAAAATAGTTGCCCATAACTAAACAACAAACACCTGAAGCCAGAAAACATCCTGTTTCCCATACCAAAAATGTTGAATGAATTAAACCAATTGTGTTGCAGATGTAATGGTGATTATGTTACTTTTGACCAAGTCTTGTACATTGGCAAAGAAAGTATGTCTTATACAACAATAATAATAATAAAAACAAATCACGCTTCTCATGTTTTGTGTGATTAATAAAAATGTAAAGCTTGCAATTTACCTTCTTATAACAAATATAGCTAAATAACATTTAGCAATACTTGTATGTAAATACATAAAACAATAAAAAAAGAAGAAAAGAAAGAAATATAATCACCCGTATGTGATTATGATAATTTATGTGAATTCTGCTCTTGAAATAAATTTGTCATCATAATCATAATGATTAAATAAATCATTTATATAAATAATATATTTGTCGAAATATTGGATAAGGATAATTTATTTTAGCATGCAGAGACCTACATGCAAAGCTACAGTGGCGCACTGGCTATTATAATTAATGGCAAAATGAATGTTTGTAAATGCTGATATTTCCTACTGACAAAATATAGAAATAAATGACAATGAACCCTTTTTTAAAGCTGTATTTAATCTGTATCTTCATATAGAGTGCCATTGTTTACATTGTTTAATAACTGAGAAAATATATTAAAGAGGATCATAGACTAAAAACTAACATCATCTGCAGATTCTTGGCCGCTTTCCTTTTAAACTACATTATTTAAGCCGAGCCAATCACAAAAAGCGTGTCGAGGCTGTAATACTGCATATGACCTGGTGTGGCAGAGCCTGTCTTTTCAATCTGCTCTGTGTGGGCAAGCGCGTGCACGCGCACTCCTCTGGCAGGGGAGACAGTTGCGCGTTCTCGTACGTTCGCCATAGAAAACAAAGCTATCCGAGCGCTTCCATTACAAACCCAGCACACAGCTCTCTCTGCATGCACACCCAAGATGGGTTTGCAGCTCATCTGAGGGCCTTTGAAAGCGGGGCCTGTTGCGAGGACAGCCAGCCAGCTGAAGTCAGCGAAACATTTCGGGTTTTTTTCTCTCCCCGGACTGCTTTTGTTTCTTAGCCGCGGCTAGCAGCACAGCCACAATCATTGTCATTTCTGCTGCGAGCTGCCGAAGGAAACACATCGCCATGTTGTTATCGGAGGGGGCTCAGTGAAGAAGGCGAAACCGTGAGCGTGTGGAGGAGATAATCTCGTCGTTTGAGCCCAACCTGAGTCCTCAGCCGCTGCCTGACTGACTGACTGACTGACATGGCGGAGACGAGCTACTCCTGGTGAGTGCCAGCAGCAAATATCACCATTCAGACACAAAACATCGACACTCAGCGCACTTTCACGCACATATAGCCACTGTCAGCGTCTGAAAGGTGTAATTTTTTACCTCAATTTCGCCGTTGATACAGCAGCATTGCTCCGGTGTAGATTCGAGGCGTATTTTGGGTCTAATGTAGCCTTTTAGGTCTCTTATATACGGGTTTGGCGTTTTAATTTCAACCGCCGTCAAGCCAGCAACTCGTTTAATCCGTTTAACCTCACGAATAATTTATTAACGTTAACGTTACAATCCTTATGCTGTTAATAGCGCACATTTTCCGTCGTGTGTTTGTGTGTGTTTATTTGCTTGATTTTGTGGTGACACAAAGGGAAATGCAGTGCGCTAACGTGCTAACACCACCAGTGCAATCTGAAACATTATTAAATCAATATAACGTCATTGATTTTGTCATTATTTCGTCGTTTATTGTCAGAAACTGTGTTGTAGTAGCCGGTAATCGTAGATTGGGTCGTGTTTGCGGTGCTTTAGCTCATTAGCTGCTCTAATCCAGTGTTTAAGGAAGAGAGCAGCGTATATGCAAGACACGGGCTGTGTTTCAAAATCTTATGGAGCTAACTACCTAGACAACCGGTTTTGGCGTCACATGATTTTAAATGTGTCTCTAAAACCCTAGGTAGACAGCTCACTAGGCTTAGAGACTCCGGGTGTAATGTGTAAACAAGACATTTAACTGTGAACTGAGATTTCCTCGTTTTTCACTCTATAGTGAGAATGATAGCACATGGTATAGTTGAAGATATTTTTTTTTTAAATGATGCTGTGCATGAAATGCTATAGACCACCAAGTTGATGTCCACCAAGTTTCGGGCCTGTTTTTAGAGATTATCTGAATATAATTAATTCATTCTGATTTGTCTATTGTGCCATATGTTTAATGCCTAAAACGCAAAATAATTCATATTCTATTAGCATTTTTAAAGAATATAACACACATTTTAACAAAAAATCTGTACAATCTGTAAGTAATATATAATATTTAGTTTTGTGCTTTTATATATTTCTTTTAAATTTATTTTTTAAACAAGTAAATTATGTTGTTATCAGATATTACTACTAATACAAATATCACGCATATCAGGTTAATTATATTTTACAATATTAAATTAATGTTATTTATTTATATTTATTGCTGTTGAAAATAGTTATATTTATACTATGATATACTATATTTATACTATGACAATTATGTTTACTCTGACAATTTTACCTGAAAAGATTTAGATTTTTTTAAATTATGTTAATTTAAAAAAAAATTATATAATCATATTTGCCGTATTTTTGTTTATTTGGTTTTATTTTTTGCTTGTAAATCTCATTCAATTATCTTATTAAAGATGGCATTAAATGTTGACATGGCAATAGAAGTAAACAATTAGCCAACATTAAAATACACATACATGCATAATATATTATATACTGTGTATGGTTATATATTTCTAATATATTGTAGAATTATATGCAATACATTTAGAAAGTTCATAAATAGTTTTCAGAAGTTGATCCTTGTCTTTATACGGTAAATAATTTAGTAACTGTATATCTGTAACTGATAGAAGATCATTTTTTATAACTTTCATCAGGTTTTCATTCATATAGGACTTTCCAGGAAGTGTGACTGGCGTGTAGGTGTTCATAAATGTCTGCATCTCTTATATCTCCCTTAGCATTATTGTATGCCATTTGATTGCCTGAAGAGTCATGGTGTTGTTAAATCTAAGTTTTCAGCCAGGAAATCGCCATGATTTCCCTGTAATGGTTTATTTAACAGCTCTTGATTAAAGTATTTGAAGTGATGTGGCATTACACTACTTTTTCAGTGAACTGTAACACTGACTTATACCTGCCACTGTAGTGTACACAAATATGACACCGATATACACACCAACCAATATTTATGCAGTGACCCCTCTTGCAACATAGCTAGAATTCTCATTATCTAACCAGGCTGAGTAATTTGCATTTAATTGTTGACCTCATGTGCTTTATGTGAACAAGTAATTGTCTGACACTAATCCGTTTAAACGAACAATGTCAACTAGGCAAGCTCTTTTGTGTACCTCAATCAATAATATTCAAAACACGCTAGCTTAGCATATGTAAAAGGGCAAAACATTTGGTTGATCTTTACAAGAAGTTAGTCATTTTAATCCTGTATTTTTTGCGTAATCAAACCATGGGTTCCTCTGCCTAGAATACGTCAGTAATCAGTAGCTTAGCAAACGTTCGTGGCTCTCAAATTCACATATAACAAATGCTCACAGTATATGAGTATGACAACATTCTAGTTGAACATTGACCATAGTTGACCATTTTTGACTCTTAAGTGGCATGTCTGATTGCATGTCAGATGTTAAGATGACATGAAAGGAAAGTTAGATAGTTTGGAAACCACAGTGGCTGGTAATTATTTCATGGCTGTTATATTTAGACATTAAAAACCACAGTTTTGAAGTGTGAATACTCTGTACACAAATGTAATTTGGAGTGCACATTGATGACTGTTTTTGTCTGACTCGAAGATGCAATTTTTTCACTTTAGCTTTTTTTTCAGCATTTTTGCTTCCATACATCAGGTTTCTAATTCGAGATGCACCGATTGCAAATTTCTTGGCCGATTCCAATTTCCGATTTTTTTTCAGTGATTTCTCAAAACCTGTCGGCAAGTCAAAATCGGGGGCAGATGTGAAGTCAAGTGACTTGTGGCCAGGTATGGTGATGCATACTTGGAATTTGTGCTCTGCATTTAACCCATCCAACGTGCACACACACAGCAGTGAGAAGTGAACACAAACACCGTGAACAGCCATTGCTGCGGTGCCCGGGGAGCAGTTGGGGGAACGGGCTCAAGGGTCTCACCTCAGTCCTGGTATTGAAGGTGGCGAGAGTGCTGGGAATTCACTTTCCCCACCTACAATCCCTGCCAGACCTGGGACTCGAACCCACTACCTTTGGGTTACAAGTCCAACTCCCTATCCACAAGGTCCCCTAATGCTTTAGCAAAGGATGGTTTCGATCCATCGACCTCTGGGTTAAGAGCCCAGCTTGCTTCCGCTGTGCCACTCTGTTGTAAACCACCCCAGATGGGACTTGAACCCACAATCCCTGGCTTAGGAGGGCAGAGCCTTATCCATTATGCCACTGGGGCTCCGCTCACAGACCAGTCGGTCAGATGTGACAAAAAATCGTCTGATTCCAATCACTAGCCGGTCAATCGGTGCATCTCGATTCCTTATGTCAATCCAAGACTTGTTACAGGTCACCCACCATAGTTGCTTGCATTTACCCGTTTTGACGTTTTTCTGTGTTTGTAACGCTTATTGAGCAATTATATGAGACATTCAGCAATCTGTCACGACACAAAGAGCTTCAAAAGAGTATTATTTGAAGATTTTGAAAGCAGAGGCCTTGTTTCATATCTCAAGTAACAAAACTTATTGTAGTTATTGGATCAGAGGCATGATACAAATAATGTTAGTGGAGTTTCGCATGAATATAGACTGAAAAGTGCGGAAAAAATATAAATTCTTGGGGTTTATGAATTAGTATCAGTTAGTACTGGTTTGTACAGAATACCGGTGTTTATTTTTCTTATATGAATTTGCCAAATACCATAATAATGTTGTATGAAACTACGTGAACCAGTTTGAAACAGTCACTGTGGTTAGCTCCTGCATCTTTTTTCATAGAATATACATACTGACAAACCTTGTGATTTTATTTTATTGTAGTAGTATTATTATTTTATTTCTTTATAAAAAATGTCACCAGTTCTGCCCTGCGTGAGCTCTCACTCTCCCGGTGCAGTGTTGTCTCTCTCTGTGTCTGTTCTGTGCAGCGAGCGGCAGAGCAGAAGCACACTGAGCTGGTCGTACCGCAGCAGACTTGTCAGTAAACAAAACAACCCGGTACACGAGCGTAGTTCGTCTGTTAATATTGTGCACATTTTTTTGTTCATTGTCTTTAATTTTGCAGATAGTGTGCTACATGATATAAAATAGTTTGGTTAGAGTGCAAGTGTAATTTGTGAAAAAAGAAATTCTGATAAATATTCTCATAATAAATCCGTTTAAAGCGCAAATCATTTAATTCAGAATGGAATTTGAATAATTAAAAATGTAATCAAAAATAATTCAGCGGAGACGGGGATAAACAGACAGGAGAGGGGGGAAGTCCTAACGTTATGTCATTGTGATAGTAAAGTATGTCAATCTAATACAGTATTTCCTCTCTCAATCAGAAGATAATGTATTTAACTCCTGATCATGCATGAAAAAATACCGTTGTATACCATGAATAATGTGATAGAATTTTTTGATCATACTACCCAGCATTAGTATCAGTTTATTAAAATGAAAATTTAGTATTGCATGTAGTCTTTCTTTTTTTTTTTAAAGGAGCTGTTAGAATTGTCAGTGCATTAACATTAGACTGTTCAATTTTAATGCACATTGTGAGGTGTTTAGTTTAGAAAAATGCTGTTAATTTTAGCTCAGGTAACTTGTATTATGCAATATTGTCATGTTTCAAGTTCCGCTAGATTTGCTTAGTTCATCTGAAAAGGTGAAAACAGTGGCTTGATTTCAAGGCAACATAAAAAAAGAGTGCAAGGGTACATGTTTGAGCTTGATACGGGTCTTTGAGTCACTATGTCTTGTACACGTATTCAGTACTGTTTATATCAATATACTTAGGTGTTGCAAACAAACCTAAAAAAAATAACAGAGCACACGGCATGAGATGCTGCAGAAAAGTTCAGCATGCTAGTTATACTAAACATGAGATGTGCCGAAGAGCTTGCCCACCTGACAGACGTGTGAGAAGTTAAATACATTTGAGATGTGTTTTCCTAAGTGCATAACTTTTTAGAAGACCTCTTAGGGATGTAATATTCTCAGAAATTGTTAGAAAGTCATGCTGGTATTTCCATTTGAAGTTAAAGTGAGGATCCAATTAATTTGACAGTTTGCTGAAAGAGCATCAAAACATGCATGTGTGTCAAATGGAGTGAAAGAATTCTGACAAAGAGATGACTAAGATTTTGCAACCAAAAGTGGAAGCACTTCAACATCTCTTCCCCTATTTTACAACAACATTATAAACTGCAGTACAAAGAGTGTGCTGTAACTATTTTTATGTAGACTAAATGTTTCAGATTTTTTTCCCCACCTTTTCCTTTATCAAAAAACATACCAAACTGTGACTTTAAAACTTGACGGTTTTTGTGGGCAATTTGATGCTCTATACTTACTTAATGTGGATTTTTGATTAGTGGTCGATAGGAGTGGGCGATATGACCGGTAGAAACAATTAACCAGTAGAAATGTGTCAACCGATCGAGATTTTGGTCTATTGTCTTAATTTATGTTTAACAGTTTTACCTGATAATTAGATGGAATTGAACGTCGATAACGAACAAGAGGGACAATGTGACCACTGTGTGCTCTGTCACTGCCGTTCTTAGCGCTGCCAATAAAAGTTCCACCATGAACACATTGGCCAAGCAGAAAAACTTAAAGCCCATATATTGGCGGAACACTGTTCTTGCTTTTTTGTACAGTTTGCAAGTGAATGTTATTTGAAAAAAAAATTAAAACCATCATAAAAATTAAAGCATAATAACTCCAACTTCAGGGTTTTTAGTAGTCTCCTATACTGATTAAGGCCAAAATCAGTCAATCATTTTTTGTTTTGGTCAATTTAAAAAAAAAAATAAAAAAAAAAAAATGCTGTATGTTGCTAGGCAACCAGGACATTAACTGTCCTGTCAGACTGATCAAGGATTATCGTGCAAGCGCTCTTAAGATTTTTGCTGTTGAGTAAACTATCGCAATACATAAATACAGCTCAAAATAAACTACAACAGGCACCAAGTTTCTCCTCCATCATTGCATTCATTCGATTGGATGCCATTGACTCCAAACTTTTGAAGAGGAGTGTTTTTTTTTGTAACCAATTTCCAAACAGGCAATTTAAAGGCTTGTTGAAGGCTTATCGGTGCATAATGCCTGTGTTTGCTAAAGGTTATCACATGATATTATAATAATGATAAATTTGAAAACAAGCATTACCAATGGGACGTGTTGAGATGCTCTCAATGGTGAACCTGACCTTCAGTCTGTATGTTTGATCTAAAAGCCTCCACAAATTGCATGTTGGTAATATTTGATATTGTTCATATTTTCAGGTTCTGACTAAACACCCACTTTACACCATAAATTTCCAATTTATTCCTAACACACAAAATCTTGCCTTTTTAACAGTGCTGGATATCTTTTTTCAGGGCTCGCAAAATTTCAAAATCCCTGGTAGCCCTTTGGGCAGGCACTCTTCAGTTTTTGGTAGCCCAAAATAAATTTAAGTAGCCCAAAGAAAAAAAAAGAGATAATTTTTTATGTATTATATAACAAAACATCAGTCAAAAAAATGTTAAAACACAAATCACAACAACTGTATAAAATAGTCAAATTATAATCAACTCAAATTTTTGGTTGAACCGAACTGAAGAGAAATTTATATGCCCTTGTAAGAACAGTGTTGAATATTCAGGGCCGCTGCTGGACAAATGGGTGCCCGAAGCAGAATAGTATTGTTGTGCCCCCTCCCTCAAAAACAACAACAACAACAACAACAACAAAAATACCTACTAGCCTGTATGGGGTCAAAATAGAACTTTCTATAAATACAAAAGTAAATAAGTTAATTGTAATTACATTGTATTACTTATAAATTACAATTGTAGCCCTAGACAGAAACAACATGATTTTATTAATACAGTGTGATTGATTTTATGGTCTTAAGCATTCAGAAATCACAAAAAATA
>JAUCMT010000002.1:4443241-4485245 GCA_032357475.1 Enteromius thamalakanensis
GTACAAACATCACAGGGGATTTATAACTATCACATGTTTCTCTAGATACTGTTACATGCAGCACCATAACTTCAAACGAATTATATTTGAAGCCTGCCTTCTGAGAAATACAGAGAATATTGCTATAAATTGTAGCAACACCCCCTCCTTTGCCTTTCAGACGTGGCTCATTTTTATAGCTGTATTCTTGGGGTGTAGACTCATTTAAAGTAATGTATTCATCTGGTTTTAGCCAGGTTTCTGTCAAACAGAGCAACTCTAGGTTACAAAAAGTGATTTAGTAAGATGCAGATGATTTTTCTAAAGCATGTTTATAAAAAATTACTTTAGTGTCCTAATTGAATTATGGCCTGATCCAGGTTTAGGCTAAATCCTATCTATGAAACCGGTTCAAGCTTATAATCCGATTTCTAGTTTAATAATAACTGATGGTTAGTGTTTTTGGTGGAGCTTATTACTAACATGTTTTAAAAGGACTGTCTAATAAGTTCATTAGTACGTATAAGAATTCAATAGAGAGATGCTGTGAAAGTCAAGCATAAATTTCTGTTATGACGTTTTACTTTGTGACCACACGGTGGCACTGTAACCTCATTGCAGCTCACTGACTCTTAACTGCAACTGCCTCGGTGCCCATTATTTCTTTGGATGCGAATTTTTATTTATTAGGATTTCTATGATTAGAGTAAGTAAACGGTGTTGGTAATTCTTTATGATTAACACTTCAATTTAGCGTCGCGTGACCCCCAGGTTGTGACGTCACTTCTCGTGGCACCCGAGATGCATTTGGCCGCTCATTCATGTGATGATGCTAAATCAACCACTGCTAACACTGCACTGCTCCAACACACTAGTGCTGCTTTAAAAAGAGATGGTTCGTCAAAACCTTTTCATAAATACAGCTAGGAATATAGCTTCTTTTTTGTTAAAGGTTTTTAATATGATTGACATTTTGCAAATAAACTGCAAAAAAATGGGTAGCTGACAAATAAAAATGGACTGGTTGATGTGACGGCAATAATTTAGAAAAAAACAACATACAAGTAGCATGAGAAAATCTTTATTCTTAGAGTTGCAAATAGCATAAGAGAGGTTTATCTTTAACGTTAAAGGTTTTTTGATTTTACATTTTTGCTGTCACACCATAGGATACATTAATACCTCACCTACCAAAATAGTGTAGGTCTATAGTTATCTCCAAATGTTAAAGTTCTGCCTGCCGCCCTGCTGAGAGTTTTTTGAGTGTTTGTAGCTCGGATACGTAGCTTTGTATTTCTGTCTATCACTCCGCTGTTTCCCAGGCAGTAGGTAATTTGGTAAGAGGAATGAGTCGGCAGGCCTTCGAGAAGCGGTCGATGGCGGTGAGTATGGCTGTATAGTTGTTGGATACTGGCAGGTCGGTAACAAAATCCATGGCGAGGTGGGACCAAGGTCTCTGTGGTGTACAAAGAGGATGGAGTAAGCCCGCCGGTTTTTGGTGTGAAGTTTTGGTTACTTGACAAGTCTGACATTGTTGGAAGAATCTGGTGACGTCAGAGGTGAGTGTCGACCACCAGAAATGATTGGTCATTAATTCTGTGGTTGCCAGGATTCCTGGGTGTTTAGCTTTCGGGGTATCGTGGACCAGGTGCTCGATTGCGAAGGGGCTCAGGTACGCATTCTTTGTCCTGGGGACACTCAGGTGGAACTAGTCCTAAAGCTTGGGCCGCTGTGATCTCGTCCATAATGTCCCAGCGGAAAGATGCTAAAATTAAGGAGGCTGGGATGATGAGATTCTGTATTTGCGGGTGGTGCTTGAGGTTCAAACTATCGAGATAGGGCGTCTGTCTAACAATTCTTAGAGCCTGGATGATAAGTGATCTTGAAATCAAATTGTGTGAAGAAGAGTGCCCACCAGGCTTGGCAGATGTTGAGTCTTTTGGTGGACTGGATATATTCTAGGTTTCGATTTTCTGTAAGGACCAGAAATGGAAGCTTGGAACCCTCGAGCCAATGTCGCCATTCCTCTATGGCGCACTTCATAGCGAGGAGTTCTTTGTCACCCACATTGTAGTTCTGCTCGGCTGAAGTGAGTTTGCGTGAGAAGTAGGCGCAGGAGAATAACTTGGATGGACTGCCATGACGCTAAGAAAGGACAGCCCCCACACTTGAGTTTGTTGCATCCACCTCCACTACGAATTCAAGCTCAGGGTCTGGATGTCGAAGAATGGGTGCAGTTGTGAATCATTCCTTTAAATTCTGAAAGGCTTGTTCATTGGTGTCCATCGGAGTATGTTAGGTCCCTTGCGTGTCATGGTGGTGAGCGGACCTGCTACCTGACTGATATTACGGATGAAACGATGGTAGAAGTTGGCGAACCCCAAGAAGCGCTGAAGGTCTTTAATTGTTCTAGGTTTGGGCCAGTTAAGCAAAGCGTTCACCTTCTGCTCGTCCATGGTAACTCCTTCGGCATTGATAATGTATCCAAAAAACCACAGTGCTTAGGAAAATTCTCATCAATGAAGTTCTGCCCCAGAGTCTATGAATGCTGTGGTTACATGTTCCTCTTTCTTGATTATCAGTTTAATAGTAATGGTAAGTGAGATATTTGAGATAGGAAAACTCACCTGGGTAGATGACTGACGTGATGGGCGTGTGGGACAGTTGGCTCTAATGTGGTCTGGCTGACTGCAGTATAAGCAAAGATGGTTGCGGTAGCGCCGGTCTCGCTCCTCATCGGTGAGACGAGTCCTACCAATCTGCATAGGTTCCGTAGCACTGTAGTGTGAGGGTGCCAGGGTGTAGCGAGCTGGCTGCAGTGTACGTCCTCCACGGTGCGAGTGCATCAGGGTATCGACTTGGATGGCTAATTCCATAAGCTGCTCGTAAGTTTTGCCTTCATCTCGGCAGGCCAGTTCAGATGAAGTTTGAGGGTTTAAACCTTTGTAATACATAGCTTTCAATGGCTCAGGTGGCCAGAAGGTTTGGGCCGCTAGCGTGCGAAATTGGAGCGTGTAATCAGCCGCAGGAGAATTACCTTGTTTCAACGAGAGTATTTCTTGACTGGGGTTTTTGCCACCAGGTTCGTGATCAAACACTTTGCGAAATTGCCGAATACAATCTTCATAACTGGGAAAAGTCATCATTTGTCCCTCGCAAAGCGCGGTGGCCCAATCCAATGCTTTACCGATCAGAAGGGATAAGATTAGTGTAACTTTACAATCATCATTAGGGAAATGACCGGGTTGTTGGTTTATGTAAAGGTTACACTGCATCAAGAAACCCCTGCATTTACCTGGGGTGTCGTCATATTTCTCAGGGAGAGAAAATCGTGCTGCGTGGATGGTTACAACGGAAACCGGAGCTGGTTGTGGTGGTACAGTGGCAGCGGCTGTAGCGCTCATGGAAGTGTTCAGAGCCATTAGCCTTTTAGCCATTTCCTCCGTTAAACAAGTCAGCTTCTCCAACTGAGCTTGATGCGTGGCTTGTACTGATCCCTGACGCCCAAGTTCATGTGCCAGTTGAAACATGGCTGCTGGATCCATGGGTGGCAAAGTTTTCTGTGATTCAGACTCATCAGAAGCGGATCCATTTGCAAGCCGTTTAATGGGAAAGATCGTAGTCGTACAAGCAGGGGCTCAAACACCACAGACAGTAATATGTAGACAAAGCAAGACAGTACCAGAGACAAGCATTGGGTCAGGGCAACAGGCAAGAATCAAACAATGAAAGTCCAGGCGTGGGTCAGGGCAACAGGCGAGAATCAGAATCCGATTAGGCAGTCTAGGTAAGTATCCAATAAACAGTCAGAGAAAATCCACAATAGAGAAACGCTTGATGATGTTACAAGGAACAAAACTTCGCGTCTGCATCTTAAAATCGGGAATTGGAATGAGCAACGCCTGAGCGGAAGTTAGAGAGTGTTCGGATAAAATGAGTCCGTGTAGAAACCTAATACTCAGGAGGAGTTTCCCGCCGATGATAGTTGGAGAGAGCCACAGAGGTCTGGTTTATGACAGTCTCTATGTGCTGAGCATTAACTGACTGCTGTGACGTGAGCTGGCTAGCAGACGGTCGGTTTAGCCAGTCTGTCTGCTTCCTGACCTGGGCCATTTTAATTCGAAAACAAGGCTGTGAGGGAGAACAGGCTAGTAAGCAAAGCAGCGTTCGCTATGTGTACCCGAATGTCGATCATTAAGCTGTAATAAAGCAATAGCACATTATTTCATACACTTGAAACTTTAAACAAGTTAAAGCCTGCCTTCTGAGAAATACTGAGAATATTGCTATAAATTGTAGCAACACCACCTCCGTTGCCTTTCGGACGTGGCTCATTTTAATAGCAGTAATCATTGGGTGTAGACTCATGAACATGGACACAAACAAGGAGCTTTTTTAGAACATAGAAATACAGTTAGAAAAAGGCTAATAATTTTGCAATGAAAAAAACATGAATAAACTTTGATTTCTCAAGTGGTCAAACAGAAAAGCATTTGACCTAATAGTGCTTCAGAATGTGCATTAACCTTTTTTTTTTCCTTCGGTAATATAGTCATGATCCACGCGAGAATTAGCTTCCGAACTTGCACAATTAATTTTTTTTTATATATATAGGTAAATTTCAGACCGATCTCAAATCCCCCTTTTCTTTCAAAGATACAAGAAAAGGTAGTATCCTCACAATTATATTCCTTCTTGGAGAAAAATGGTATCTGTGAGAATTTCCAGTCAGGATTTAGACCCTATCATAGTACTGAGACTGCACTAATTAGAGTTACAAATTACCTGGTTCTATCATCTGATTGTGGTTGTATCTCATTATTAGTGGATTTTAGCGCTGCGTTTGACACTATTGACCACAACATTCTCTTGAATAGACTACAAAACTCTATTGGCATTAATGGAAGTTTATTAGCATGGTTCAAATCATACTTATCTCACCGCTATCAGTTTGTAGCAGTGAATAAGGATGTATCCTATTGATAACGAGTGCAATATGGAGTGCCTCAAGACTCAGTACTAGGGCCTTTTTCTTTTTACACTTTACAGGTTGACCTTGGGAGATATTATCAGGAGACATGGTGTTAGCTTTCAATGTTGTTGTTCACATGCTGATGGTACTTCTATTAAATTGTGAAAAAACAGAGGTGTTAATTATCAGACTCCCACTTCTCACTCCTAATTCGTCAACATTTTGACGCTTGGTCAAGACCATTTTGTGTCGCTTTTTGACGATTAAAGTATCCCTTTGTATTAACACCTCTGTTTTTTCAGAATTTAATAGTAAGAAGTTACTTGTAATTCAATTTTTTTGAATGGTGTCAAATGATTATTCACACCTAAAATAAAAGTTTATGTTTACATAAGATATTATGTATGTTTATATAAATACAAACACATGATTGTATATATTTAATGAAAATATACTATTCATATTAAATATATATAATATTAAATATAAATATGTAAATTTATATAGATCAAACTATGTGTGTGCAATTATATATGCATAATAAATAAACAATACACAGCTTACATATATATATATATGTGTGTGCATTTCTTGTTACATATATGGACAAAAAGTACAATTTTATGTCGCAATGTAATTTTAAGAGTTTGTTGCACTATATCGCCTAATAATATGTCGTAAATAAGATTATTTATTTGCATTTATTTTTATAATTATATTTAATTTCCTTTATGTTAGTGAGGGCAAGACATACAATACCTTTCTCAAAAGCCTGATGTATCATATCTGATAATACTGTACCTAATACCTAGTAAACCTAAGTTGCTTCAGTCACTGCTCACTCTGAAATATTATAAAAGTTATTCTCATGTTTTCTTGCTTTATAAAAAATTTGTAAAGATTTCACAGCAAGACGACACATGTGGCACAATCCAAGTTGGATGTTTTTACAGTTATATACCAAAAGACCATTTAATTAGCTGAAGAAGTATCAGTCAGATGATAGAAGGCATGTAGCAGATTGTGTACAGACAGTCTCATAACTTCCAGTCCTTAGAAGCTCACGGCATTGTAGGGTTAATCTGCTGGCCTTTGAAACCTCCGTCAGGGCATCAGGGCTGTGGGTGATGGGGGTTATTGGGGGTTGTTAAGGTCAAGCAAGTGTTAGAGAGACGCTGTGGCTGTGGAATTTCTAGGGTCCACCCCTGTTCACGTATTGGCCATTGCCAGAGCACCCAAAGGCTGTGCAGGATTCCACTGGGACGGTGTTGCTTGTCACATGTTTTCTGTGGGAAATAATGTCTGAGCCAAGTGCAGAGTTAACTGGATAAGGGAGTGTGTTGAATGGAAAGAGTAGATGTCATTCACATAACCAGGAAAGTGTTACGTTAAAGAAAAGGAAAGTTAGTTATTCCGCAATAAAGCGGTGAAGTTTTATTTAATTTTTTTTGCAATGCTAGATTATTTGCTTCTAAATGGTACAGAAGCACATGTTTTACAACTAGGATAAGTGCCGCACTTCATAAAGTGGGTGTAGAGTAACTGATGAATGGCGGCTGTAGGTGGATGCTTTGATTAGAGGTTATCTTTAAAGTAACGTCCAGCGAGTGCTCCTCCCCCCGACCCTTGGGGCTTGTTTGAATACGGTTTGCGTGCCCCTGTGTGGGGTGGGCTCCCTCAGCCCGGTGGCCTTTGAACCCTGTGTACATTCCACATGTATTCTGCGAAATGAACTGAGGAATTCCTCTGAAGTTTAGTTAATGGATTGGAGGAGCTACTGAGGAACACATGGGTTGGAAAGGATACTTTGGACCTTTGCACTGGCAGATGTGAAAATGATGGGACATTTGGGAAGTTAATGCATTATGTACACATGGACTTATTTATAGAATGTGAATTTTAGGTGAATTTCAAAAGCTTTTCAATTAACATTTCAATAGGCTGTACTAAAAAATAAAAAGTAGGCTAGCTATATGAACTTTCTTAAGTGGTTGTCACATTATATGGAATAAAAAAAAACCCAATACATCACTTTTGGTATTTGGAACTTTTTTAAAGTTTCTTTCCGTTCTCTCTTCTTTTCTTTACTTTTTGTTTTTGCATTTTTTGTTTCATGAAGAAACCTTAACATCCATGGAACATTTCCAATCCATCTTTGGATGTTCTTTACAATAAAAGAACAAAAGTTATTTTTTGGGAAAATCCAAACATATATATATATACATAATTTGTTTATTTTTCATAATAAATACAAATATTCCAGGCATATAATACAATATAATGTGTCTTTTTGTTTTTTATATTTCTATAAGTAATTTACACTGCACTTAAAATGAACTGATTAAAAATAATGTGTAAAAATTGAAGAAAGTTTATTATTTAATAAATTTTTCATAATTTTAATAATTTTAACATCAAGAATTACACCCTAAAAAGTATTTTTAATGCTGAAACCACAACTGCATTCTCTGGTTAATTATCTAATTAAGATTATAATAATACTGTAATATCATATATATATTTTTATTTATTAACTTGTATAAGTAATTTAAAGAGTGGTTAAAAATCATGACAAAAATTTAAGAAATTGTATGATTTAAGATTCGTTAACTGTTATTCACTACACCAAAACATTTTAGTCAGTAAGCTTTAAAAAATGAACCACTTATTACTAATTACTAATTAATACTAATTTAGCAAGGTTTAATTAAATTGATCAAAAGTGACAGTAAAGACATTTATAGCGTTAAAAAATATTTCTATTTTTATTTAAAATAATCGTTTTCTTTTCAGCTCAAAAGAATTTTGATGACTGGAAAAAACAGGTCAACATTTACACAAAACCTACTAATCATAAATATTTTTCAGAAGCAAATCATTATATCAGCTTCTTGAAGGATTGAACAGTAAAAATACCTGACAATATTTCTATTTTCATTTCTGATGCAGCTTTGATGACCATGAGAAACCTTATTAACATTAAAAACACAAAAAAAGAGGATGGCATGTGACACGTCAGGACATGTGAACATCCCAAAAGAATTTCATGTCAGTTAAATACATTTACATTACTAAAGATCTGTTGATAATGTTTTCCTTTATTGTTTTAATTCCCCTTTAATTTCACAACCACCACTTATTCTATAATTTACAATTATATTGCTCATTATATAATTTTTTTTTCAAAATTCCTCACCAGTTTCGAACTGAAATGCTACCCCAACCAAATGACTTTAGGGCTGAAGGATGGGGTGTGAAGGTGCTGTACGAAAGCAAAAAGGGCAGAAAGGTTTTTGGCGTGAATGTTGACACCCAGAGCATGTGTAAGCTCAGAATACAGCTGGAATCCCCCTTCAGAAACACTGTGATGTCTGGTGTCATGTTCAGCTCGAGAAACCCGGACCACCACCCACACAGCTGGAATGCCGGGCATGCACTCCACACACCCGCTTTGGGCTGGAAAGGGTAGACAGCACTTCTTAAGGCTAAACAGGGGGGAGAAGAGTGCTGGGTCTCCACTTCAGAAAAGAGCGGTGAATCTCAAAGGGACTCCTGGGCATCCCGTCCGTGTCACCACCCACTGTGACGGCGATAGAAGACCCTCGTCCATTAACCTTCTGCTCGGATCGGGGAAATGATCAATGACTGTCTATCAGCGCTGCATTTCCCTGTCGGGTGATCCATGAGAGAAAGAGGCATGGGATGGAGAAGAAGAGGGTAGGCAGGGAAAGGTTAAAGGGCAGAGGAAGAGGGGAGGAACATTTTTGGAGGAAGGGAATTGGGGGAAAAGAAAGAACAATAACAAAACTCTACCTCCCATGTTTGAAAGGTTTCCTGTTTTCGGTCGGAAACACCACTCAGGTATGACGACTGGAGATCTAACAGGAAGCATTTCAAGTAAATTCAAAGGTGGAAATGAAATAAATGTGTTCAAAGAGTCAAAATATTTGATTTAAGAATTACAAAAAGAAGCAGTTTTGGTTAACATCATTTATTCTTTTTAACAGCAAAAAATTTTAATTTGCAAGTCCTTTAATTTTCAAGGACTGAATCTGTTCTGGATGATCTAAACTAAATTCCCTGAGCATAACATTTTACAAAACAAATTGAAATACCTAATGTAACTGATAACATTTAAATGCATCCAAAGTTCAAAAGTCAAAAATATTACTTGACATTGTTGAATCACATTAAATAGATTAACATATAACAACAAAAAATTACTTTTATGGTTAAATCAGGTAGTTAAATAACATTTTACAAAACAAATTGGAATACTGAAATAAAAGAATAGTGTACTAGTGTATAAGAATAGAACAATATAATATAAATATACAATATAAAAAACACCTGAAATAATTGGTAACATTTACGTGTTTTAATTCTAAAATATTTCTTGACAGTGTTTAATCAGACTAAACAGATCAACTTATAAAAACAAAACTAGTTTATAGTTAAATCGGGTAGGCTAATTAAAAAAATAACATTTTAGCAAAACAAATTCAAATTCTGGAAAAATAGTGTGATGTACAAAAAACAACAAAAAACACCTGAAATAACTGGGGACATTTAAACTAACACATTTTAAGTCAAAAATTGTGATTGAGATTATTGAATCTGACTGAACAGATTAGTTTGTAACAACAAAAGTTAAATAAGGTAGTTAAAAACTAGTAATTAAATAATAAATCATTTAAATCATTTTTAAGCTGCAAGAATGAAACCTTAAAATTTTAAATGCTGAAACCTGCATTCTCCAGGTAATTATCTTTATATTTTTAGTGTTTTATTAAATCAAAACCCTGAAAAGAGATGACAAAATCTTAAATGGAAAATTACAGTTTGACTCCATAGACCTGAAAAATTATTTCTATCAAAAGAAATCTTTTTCAAAATGTTATTTAAGTAAAACTTCTGTATTTGTTGCTTTTATCTGTAGCAGTGTAGTCATTTACATGTTTTATTTAATTTCATGCTTTCTGTGTAAATCTGTTTTTCTTTTACTAATTCATCGTTAACATTTTCAGTTAAATAATTATTACTTTGATTATTATAAAATCTATATGCCAAAAAGCTGAAAAGCTTGTCTTTGGTACTGTGAAATGAAAGGTGATGCTTTGAAATATGATATTAATTACAACTAGATTTGTTTTTTATCTGATTCATTACTTGAGAATTACATTAGCTGTAATACTGTTGATAATTCTCAGAATATCTAACATAGAAAACAGTAAAAAACAGGCATGTTTATTAAAGTGTTTTAGAAATACCTACACAACTTAATTTAAACAAAATTAGTTTTCTTATTCGTTGTGTTTAATTGTTTTAATTTGTTTGTTTTAACAACCTGTTGTTATTCAAAACTAATAAAAGAATTATACAAATATTTTCCTCAAAACATTGTTCTTGAATTAAAATAATAATTTCATCTAACTCTGCTTTGCAAAATAATTGAATGCATTTCCACTCACCTTCTTACAAACATTAAAACAATCCAGTTAACAAATAGCTAGCACATTTAAAGTTACATAACAAAAATGGAATTATTTGATCAATTTAGAGTGTTAAAATTTTACATTTCCTCTGTGAATAAATTCTACTATTAAAAACGAAGCAACAAGCGTTACTGTTGAGGTTTTCTGTCCATGTTTTTGAGTTGCACATCAACCCTTGAACAGCGTGACATGATAACCTGATAACCTTTAAAGAGAATCCACTTACAGAACATACAGAGTCTATATGAAGTCAAATCAGTTACAGAATGCAACATATGACAGCAGAAATTAGTTATTGTTTAATAAACACATTTATAAATGTGCAAATTTTTATTAAAAAACATAATTGAAAAGCCACATATTTTTTGAAGTCTTAATATGTTTGATAAAGCAAAAAAGCAAGGTGTATCGCTGGAGTCAGTTATGATTTTAAATGACCAACAGAAAGACAGAGGCAGAACATCCCTTTAGTTTTCCTCGCAGCCTGTTGAATGCATTGGCCACATCAAACACTTTTAACAGAGTAACCGCACAATCAGATCCCTTCAGATTGGGGGACAGAGAGAGGGAAAGGGGGGGAAACGGGCCCTTTCTCACTAAACAATACCATTATTACAGCTCCCTTGGCCAAGAATGCCACATTTCACAGCCCACTACCCTCCTCCAGATGTCAATCAAAGCTCACTGGTGACTTAAGCGCCACCCAGAAACCAGCCCTGGTTTGGCCCACCACCATGGCCCGACCCACAAAATCTTCTATAATCTGTGTCTAAAGAGAGAAAGGTGCATATTTACATTTATGTTGTTCGAATATTTAAAAATTGGGGTTTTAGTTAAAATGTGCTTTTTAGAGATCAGTGCATTCGTTTTGTGAAACTCTAAATGCTAATAATAGTTATATATATATATATATATATATATATATATATATATATATATAAAAAAACAGCAAGTAAATAAATGTACAATCTGAATTTGAATAAGATGTTCCTCATACATTTTCTAAACAAATCTTTAAAGTTTTAGTGACACAAATTTGATTTCTTAACACAGTTATAACTGTTATATGATATATGTGCTGATGCAATTTTCTTTGTTTAATTTAGTGTAAATATACTTTAAAATCTAATTTTATAAACCAAATCAGTGTTTTTACACACTGACATGTTTAGTGTGTAATTAATCAAAAATCCATAAATGTTAAATGTTATGAAATTTTATTGTGCTTTGACATAGATGTTATTTTTTGAAATGGTGAAATGAAATTAAACATCTAATATTCACATAAAATCAAGAGCCTGAATTTTCATGTAGTACACATCTCTGTGTAAAACTCCTACAGCATTTCAGACCCTTCTAAAGTACTGACTTTGGCTAATAATTAATAAATACTATCACAATTAAATGATATTGTCATCATGAATTATTCTAACAGATCTATTTGAGCAGTAGTATCGTCCGGGATCAGCGCGGATCGTAGTGATTTTGTGGCACGTCCTGATTTTGCCAAGTACTGCTTGTCCCTAGGTCAACATATTTTGTTGACCCTGGGAAACATTTTAATGCAAAAATATAGTCTTGAACATATTTATACACCTAAACCTATCCTTATCCAAGAGTAACGCCTAAAATGAAAATGATATTTGACTGATGTACAAGCATCAAACACTGACTTCAAAAACTGTAAACTTTTTCTTCCAATCTGATTGGTTAATCACAATGTTGTCCCAGGGTCAACACAGATGTTGATCCAGGGACATCTTGCACTTTAGCAGATTTTGTGAATGAGACATAGTGCGTCGCGTATTTGTTGTTCAATTAAAGTATGCAGCGGCAATATCAGTTAAGCATCCAATCACAGCACGAGACACAGCACCCAAGAGCTGAGGATTCAACCAATGGCCGGTCGCTCGGCAGAGACTAGCGCAGCAGCGGACCAATCAGTGGCTCGCATGCAAATGAGGTATTTGCTCCGGCTGGATCTGAATGTCAACTAGTCAAAGATGGAGTCTGACGCTGGAAGGCCGTGACGCCGCGCGTCTTTACATTTGCTCGTTTATTTCGCAAAGCTGCGAGCTAAGATTTTAACTTTGGGTTATCGTATACGGAGAGTCTTAATGTATTTGGCGTTTGAAAAAGGACCGAAGACGATGGCGTTCAGGTTTTGCACCTTTTACTCAACTTTTCCTCTTTCACTCTCCCTCTTGGTTTTTTTTTCTCTGACGGAGTGTCCCTCCCTTGGTTCGCAGCCATTCATGAATTTGGGGTTCACTGTGTGCTCTTCATGCATTTGGGATGATTGGGCGGGAATGGCGGGAGCTGTAGGGCGTAAAGGAGAGTTTGGATGGATGGGACCAATCCACTCGCCTCATTTTCATGCGCATCAGGACCGTGTGCCATCAAACCCTGGGTACGAGATCTTATAGTATGCAGCGAATATGTGCGCAATGTTTGCTGTCTGAGGAAATAAAGAAGGCTAGACGAAATGCCACGGTTTAAATGCACGCTCGAATAGTATAAACGGGTAATTAACGATTTACCTTTTGAAACGGCGTGCGTTTGAGGTAACAGTTAAACATATCACCGTTATTAACTGTAAATTCGTTTGTCTACTGAACTTAAATTGGGCTAGTGATGCTTTACATTTAATCCGAATCTAAACAAACATGCCAAGGTGGCGAGTGCGTTTAATTCGTCTTAATTCTGTTATTAAGTGTGTGAGAAGGCATCTAATCCGATTCTAAATTGTTGTAGACAATTAATTAGGGTTAGGCAGTGATTCATAAAGTTTGTTATGATTATCAACAAGTTTTTGAAAATGCTAATGCAAATTATGCAACCTGTTAAAGCGTTTTCTTATTTTTATAGCTCTTACCACTGTAAATCAAAGTTTTATAAATGTGTTTTTGGTTTTTATAATGTCGCAAAATGTTTTAAACCTCACAGAATTCGAACTGCCCTGGAAAACTAAATATTAGGGAATTTCAAAAGTGATTTCCAGGCCTGGAAAAGTCCTGGAAATTTCTGTAGTCGGTATAACTTTTAATTATGCTGAGCTTTAAAAAGCTATATGAAGTCAAAGAAATGCTTACAGTGTTTGTATTTTTTAAATAATAATTTAGTCTTACAAAAACTTGGAAAGGCATGGAAAAAATCATGAGAAATGTGGACAGAGTGAAATTAAATTATCATTGTTGTTTTGCACATAAAGAAGCAAACAATTGCCTTTATCCGTTATTGTTTCCCTTTTGCAAAGTTTGTTTCGATTTCACTTAATCTTACATAACTGTCAGGGTCTTTTAAAAAAACAAAACAAAAAAAAAACGTTGCAGTTGTTTTAGGAATAATGATTCTTATTGTCAGAATTCCTGTGTCAGAGCTCACTGCTGGAGACAGTTAAGTTGAGAGACGTATTTGTAATTGGGCTATTAAAAGTAAAACGAATTATTTTCTAACTCTAAAAATTCTAAAAATAGTTTTATTTGCGTAAAGCAGAGCCCCACATAGAGAGACAAGCCGTAAAGGAAACATATGACAGATGTGCTTATTTTTGTAAGACGTGGTTTTAATTCTTATTTTACCAGGCCATCTTTTTAAATGTTTTTGATGGATTTTTTCATCATTTAGTTATGATTTGTAGTTTAATTATTTGGTTGTGAGTAATACGTTAGTGAATTGTCAGCTGCACGTTCCTTTGATTTTCCAACTAAATGTGCATAAACTGTATAAAATCATATATACATAAATAAATGCAATGCAACTGGTCAAATATAATGAGGAGAAGGATTGTATGGTGATATTAACCATGTTTTGTCCATTGCCCTTTTTCTGTTGTACTACTGGCCAATCAGAAGAGCAGTGCAATATTAAAAGGGCATTGGCTGATAGAACAGAGCCCTCCACCTCCCTCTATTGCCTTCACCTCTCACCCCTCTCCTGCTCTGACATTATTTAACATGTGGAGGCCTGGAAAACCATGGAAACTGACATACTGTACAAATTTACTACAAACTATTGTGTTTGACAAATTTGTCAGTCAGTTTCAAGAAAAAAATATTTTTGCATTTATCATGATTATTTATTGACTCATAACTATTGTAAAAAGCACATATTTTAATTGTAAACACCAATTGTCAAAAATATTTAATCATTTTCTTACTATATTAATAATACTATATTATATTACTATATTTTAATATATAAATACTGCTGTGGCTGCATTTTATTGTTTTATTTATGTATATTCCGTTTAACATTTTACATTTTTTAAATAGGAAACAAATATGGTAACGCTTTATTTTTCAATCTCCTTATTACACATTACATGTTAACTATGAGAAATAAAGTAAATTATAAATAATTACATGCAGTAAGTCTAAACTAAACTTTAATCCTAAACCTGTAATAGGTGCATATTGTAAATTAACATTACTCAGTAACTAAATGTACATCACACTGTAAAAAAGGCACCTAAAAATATAGTTTAAGCAATATTATTAATATTGTTGTTGTCATTAATATTGTTATTATATTGTAGTTTAAGTTGTTCTGCTTGTAACTGCTGATCTATATTCAAACAGTGTAAATACATAAAGGTTTATTTAGGGAAAAATATTAGTAATCTTGTTGTATTATAATGTTATGTTTTCAGTTGTGGCAGCATTTTATTGTATTTATGTATATAAATTTTCTATTTTATTTTCAATAAAAATAATGATTTGCATAGACCTTTATATATATATATATATGGCCTATATAGAAGTTGAGGGCAAGCAGTCATTGGTCAGAGAAGATGGCTGTCCCTCTATCCACGTGCTGATGTGCTGAGGTCAGCTGCTCTGACGATGTTGCACTACTGTACCATCCATTCTAGCAGTGCAATAGTATTGTCATAGCATTTAGCCTCTGATATGCTCAACGCTCACGGGAACCCTGGGAAGCAAGTGCCAGATCACTCAGGTCGTCCCCTTACATAGATAAACCTCCAAATGTAACCGATGTAACGCATGTGTTTAAGAAATAAAACCACTTCTTTTTAGACTTGAAGCGGAGTTCAGGCCTCATTTGTTTTGGTGGTCCTGCAATTTTCCTCCATTATTGCGTTTATCACACGCTAGGCTTCGTTTGGAGCTAAAGGGGCGAATAAAGGTGCACGGTCGGACCCTCCCTTGTCACAGGTTAGCAGGGGGAAGGGAATGTTTTTGGTGGAATGCAGGGAGGCAAGTCCAGGGGTGGGGGATGGTCAGGAGAGGGGCCCAGGACTGCTAAACGTGTCTCTCGGCATTGCTGAGACAGACCTTAACATAACTGCATGAATCCACCCTATAGGCTCTGAATCACGCATACCGGGGCTATATGAGCGAGGCGAGGACAAGGTGTCTGTACTTGCCCCATAATGATATGAATATGCTGTTGTTGACTGTGAGGTTGGAGCAGCATTGGTTACTCTATTACCATAACTCCACAAGAAACCCTGTAAACATGTCTTTATCAGCTCTTAAGTGATAAAAAGTGTGTCTGTGATGAAATTTGTTCATCAAAATTGTTTTACCCCGAGGCAGTAGCGTAATTTTATGTATATGCCTGGGGTTAAATCTTAACCCTGTTTATCCACTGAGGTGGGAAACTCTCAGCAAGCGGAGCACCTCAACCAGTGTAATAATGACTGCAACTTGTTGAGGCATGCTTGCAAAGCTTGCTGGGAAATAGTGGAATGTGAGGAATGGGAGATGATATGTGTCTGCGGCGCCATCATACGGGACACATCATCACACTCTTCAAAATAAAGGTTTCTAAAGGGGTTTTCAGATGCTTGAAGAACCATTTTTGGTTCCAAGATCCGTTCAGTGGTTGGTTTTTAAAAGAACCATTTTTAACTCTGTGTGAAGAAATGTCAAAAAAGAGGTTTGTCAGCAGTGCCATAGAAGAATAATTCTTTTTTCCTGAAAGAACCTTCCAGTGAATACTTCCTACAAGAAGCAGTTTTTTTCTTAGTGTGAAGAACATTTCAAAAATCTAAAGAACATTTTGTTTAATACACTGGTGGTCAACCCTGCTCCTGGTGATCAACTGTCCTGCAAAGTTTAGCTCCAACTCTAATCAAACACACCTGAAGCAACTAATTATGTTTTTTAGGATCGCTTGAAAATTAAAGGCATGTGTGTTTGATTAGAGTTGGAGCTTTGCAGGAGAGTTTGGGCACCTCAGGTCTAAAAGAAAGGTTTCATGGATGTTCTTCATGGAACCGTCTATGCCAGGGTTTCTCAAATCTTACCCTGGAAGTCCAATGCACTGCTAAATTTAGCTCCAACTCTGATAAAACTCACCAACCTGTGATTTTCTAATGATCCGTAAGACACTGATTAACATTCTCAGCATTGTTTGAACTCTGCAGTGCATTCGACCTCCATGGTAAGATTTAAGAAACCCTGGTCTAATGAAAATTCTTTATTTAAAAATAATTGTTTGTGGAACGGAAAACTCCCATGTATTTTTGAAAGTTCCTCGTGGAAACATAAATTCTGATAAACACTGTTCAAAATAAAGGTTTAATTGGCATCTTTATAGTTTCATGAAGAGCCTTCAACATCTTTCCATGGGACAATATGTTTTTAGTGGAAAAAGGTTCTTTAGATATTAAAAATCTCTGCACGCTAAGAACCAAAACAGGTTCTTCTATGAAATAATAATAACAATAACTTGCTCTAAAATCTGCTAGTCTGTGGGGGGGAAAACTAATTTGTTTGCGTGTAGAGTATTTGGTTTTAATATCAGTTACACCTTGTTTTGGCATGATGGTTGAACTGTTAGATATGATGCAACAAGTTAATTATCACTGAATTGCACTCTTGTGTTTGTGCTTATCGAGTTTCATTTGAAGGTCACTCAAAAGGGGTCAAAGACTACTTGAGTTAAGCAGTTAAAAGTTTTAATAAAGCTTTAATTGACTGAAATAATCTTATAAGTTTTGTCATTTTGTCAAGAAGACAAAATGCGAATGTGAAGCTGTACGTAGGTCTGGTGACTTAAAACCACTACATTGTGTTATTCGTGATGTTACTTCATTTTAAACTCCAATGTGTTTAGCTGGATCTGTTTTATAAGACACTTAGACCCATTTAAAGTCAAAGCGGAATTAAACCATACTAAGGGTTTAGCACAGGAATAGCAAGTGCACACAAGACCTTACCTTCAGCAAAATGGGATTTATGTAGAAAAAAGCGGTTGACCTGCTTGTGTAATTTAAAGAAAAATATTAGTTTTATAATTTGCATTGAAATAACACACACAACTACAGATATTTAATAAATAAATAAAAATAAATAATAAATAAAAAATAAATATTTATATCATATTTACTAATCATATTTACTTCCTGCTATGTAACTTCATTAAGAAGCAGAAAGTAAATTCATCCATTAACAGTGTGTGCTACATTTCTTTTCTAATAGGCTAAACAAAAGATTGTACTGTAATGAATTAATTGTCTAAATGATGTTTGTTTTATGATGTTAGTGTTCGATTCAGTCATGAAAATTAAGACAGGCCTAAATCACCAGTTTAATGGACAGCTTTGTCTGTAGTTTTAAGTTAAGCAATAATAGTTTAACTAACATATATCTAATAGTTCTCAACAAAATAGCGATATTTGCTTCTCTGATGCCACGTGATGCGTTCGTGGAAAGTGCCATAGGCTTTTGCTGTACAGGCCATTACGAAGTACTTGCATATAAGCATCTATGTAAAGTAAAATAAAATGGTTTTGAGTATAAATAACACGCTATTCCTTGAGTTCTGACCCATAATTTACACAGTAGGAGAAACATACCTTTACATTTACTATGGGCTGCCTTTTATAACTAGCCTATCACTGCACGTATCGATGGTAAAATGTATGGTGAAAAATGTTGGTAATTTGGTATTTTCTGATACTGTTTTATGGTCATTTTAAAAAGATAGCCTACTTTTATGCTATTTATCATTCCTCAGGATAAACTTGGTCGACGCAAGGGATATAAAGAAAACAAGCACGTGACCTCACTGTACGAACACAGTAGCGGTATATAATCAAGAGCTGTTTACCCTTTTATACAAAGTCAAGATAAACGGTCTACTTTTCCAATTATGCTCTTACAGAACCGAATTATCATGAAAGGAAAGCTCTCCATTCAAGTCGACTGCACACACTATAGCCTTTGCCGCCATCTTACGGACGCCGACCAGAGATTTTTCTGAAGATGTCCGTTTGTTGATTAATTTACACGTCATAGATTAAAAGATTTTTCCTTGCTTATTTAATCAGCGTTATTTTATATAAATTTGCCAGTTTAAAGCAGTTTCGTATCCTCTGTGGTCTATGTGTAAAATAAAACGGCTTCCCAGGCAGGAACCAACTACTAAATTAATACAACTGGAAATTGACCTGTACACCTGCTAGTCTCATCATGAGGTCGATTAATTTAGAAATAAATGACAACAGACTAAATTAAACTAATGCACTTTAATATTTCATTTCAACATGCTTATGAAAAACAGTAAATACATTATTACCCTTTTGAAATTCATAGAAGCTGAACATAAAAACAGCTACTTATATGCACATTCCTGCAATTATTGCATAAGAATTATTCATGAGAGGAGATATGATAAACAAATGCAAAATAAAACCTAAACATTCAACAACAAAAAACATTTGACCAAAAAGACCTCAAAATTCTGTAAACCAGTTTAATGCATAGATAATTGTCATGCAAAAGACTACATACCCTCTGTCAAAGGTCTTAGTTAAATACACATAAAAAAAGTCTTATAAAATGGTTAAAGATTTGACTCTTTGCTTTACAAATAACACAGCTTATAACTTAAATAGCATGACATCAGAGAAAAACTTGAGAAATGTCATGTAATTGCAATTATCTGCTAGAAGTGGATTATTATTCAAGCTAATACTGCAAATCAACCACACAAGCGTTGTGTATCAATACACAGTTGTAAGGCAGGAATGAAAACTGTAAAAGTAAAACATACACACTGAATAAAAACTTTATATTTACAGCAGTTAAGAAAAAAAATCAGTCCTCATGTCTCTGTAGATGTAGCCGAGTTATTCCGGGCACAATTATCATCTCGACCACAGTCACCGCCTTCACACTCACACTGTCTCTGTGAGGGAAATGCATTGATAGTGTAAATCACAAGAAGAAAAAAAAACATCAATTAAAAGCAGAAAACAGTAAAATAATATTGTAACAACTGATGCTTAAGTGTAATACATGAAGAATGCACAAAAATGTCAAAATATATAACAGAATGATGTTGAAAATATAAAGAGAATATGCAATTCAAACCTTGATGTTGGTGGTTTTGAGCATGTGCTCCGAAAGCTCTGTGATCTGCTCTTTAGTCTGAGACTCCACAGCGGCCTCATGTGGCAGCTGCAAATAAAAGCAAAAAACATCCACCTGTTCATGATGTTTACAAATATTGTATGTAGTGTATGCGAATATTTATAATAAGACAAAATAATTATATTCCAGTTACCAGGACAAGAGGGGCTCTGAAGAGGTAGCTAAAGGGGTAGTTAAGGAGGTTAAGGCAGGTGGTAGAGTATATATCCGCATAACGCAGTAACTGACTGGCAAAGAGGGTTTTTGTGGAACCACAGCGTAACAGACTGCCCATTTTCCCATAGCACAGATCCATGCCGTATGTCACCATCTAAGACACAAACCAACAACCTTATAAAAACAGCACTTTTAAGAGATGACTACACAGCTTCTCTGGTAGAAACACAAAATGTTGCATGTTTTGCACAAAGTCGTCAGATGTGAAAACATCACAGTAAAGTATGAGATGACCCTCAGAGCTCACCTTTATCCTTTTCTGAATCGCACTAATATCTGGGCATTCTTGACTTCCACTGTCTAAATGCCTAATGGTGTAGAATAAGAGGTCAGAATAGACATTCATATGATGTTGATATGTGTGTGTGTTTTATTGTCTATAAATAAAAAAATCTAAATATTGATATAAACATGATTATTATAAAATAAAACACAATATAATTTTTTTATAATAAAAATCAACTAAAAACAGTGCTCTAGCGCCATCTATCGGTCAAGTATTGCACTTGGTGACTGTGATAAAGTCGTACTCACTGATATAATTCTGCGAGGAAGATGTCAAGATGTTTTAACTCCTCAAACATACCTGTTAAAAGACACAAGACAGTATTTTTATCTATTCTTTACTAAATAAGAAAATATTATTTCATTAGATGAGTGCACATTTACTTGATTTGTCGGCCCACACATGCAGCTCCTTCACAAGCTCAGGAACCACCAGAAAAGTCTTCCAGCCTTGACGTTTCTTTGACTTGAGGATATCGCCAAAAATGTGATCCCCCACGTAGAGGATGTCTTTCCCCCTAACATCCAGCAAATCACAGACAATATCAGAAGATCCTAAGAAAGGGGTTGAACAAGGATAACTGACATAAGTCAAAGGAGTGCCTTTCATGCAAGCCTAGTGAACAGATCACGGTGAAGAGAACATCTGAGTACCTCCTGAATACACTGTCACATGCTGAAGCTCTCCTGTGTATGTCCCGATACGCAGCTTCCCAGTGTCCTACAAAAGAAAGAGGCTCTGAGTACAGTCCAAACTTAGACTTGATTTGCTGATACTTCAATAAACTTAAAGTGACTGAATGTTTATGAAATAATACAGTGTACAATGTTATGTTTGTACCACAGTTCAGTGTTTGGGCTTGTTTTTTAGGGTTGTCTGTGTTTAGTTGATTAAAAATACTGCAATATTGTTAAATATTATTTGAATTTAAAATAACTTTTTTGTAGTGTAATTTTAATGTTTGTAAATGTTTAAATTTTTTTGGTGTTGGGGTAAAATATGGACTAAATATGTATATTTTCATTGTTATTAAATAATCATGTATAAAAGCTTTTTAAAAGTTACCAAAATTGTTTTGTCCTGAGTAAATGCTTTGCAAAAGAGAGTTAAGCTATAAATTTCTATAAATTGTTAACAGTTCTTAACATGAACTCACCGCGTCTACTTGTCGTAACACTGTCCCTCCTGCGAAGAACATGGGCTTCCTCGTGTCCACCACCACCAGATCAAAGTACGAGCGCCACGGTTTCTTGGGGTTCTACACAACACGAGTCATTTCAGAATCTGAACATCTTTATTTGTGTGTGATTAAAAAGAGTCATAAGCACTTTCTCAGAGTCAACACTAAAAACTGTTTTTTATTAGTTCTGCTCACCTTAGAGCCAGGTGGACAGTCCAGTAAGTATTTCATAATAGCCTTATTTTAAAAAAGATAAAATACAGTGTCATTAAAATGGAATTCTGAATATTAATGATAGCGTGCAATGATATGCAGCCTGTCAGTGGCAGTTTAAATTATTTCTAGGGGTATGGCGCTCTCCTTACCTCAGTGTAATTGAAGTCGCTGTTGGTGGCCAGAAACACTTTGGCGACCTCTTTGATACGGCTCAGTAACACAGGAAGACGAGGCTAGATAAAATTATACGTATATGAGTTTTTGGCACACACCTATAATAATATAGCAATAATAATGCTTAACATACAAGATTTTCTCTCAGGAGATTAAAATAAAAAATATATATATATATATATATATATAGTAATTACCACTTACATCTTTAAGCACATACTTGTCCAAGTTCTTGAGTGTTCTTTCCTTCAGAGTGCCCTATAGGCCAAAAATAACAATATGTGGTTAAAAACATCTCTATAATTTATATGTATTTGTATCATCTGTGGAAGGCATGGGACCATAAATTCGTCCACTCGTGTTCCTCAGTCAAAGGTTGTATTTGCATACCTCTGTAAATTATGTTAATGCAGAAATACATCAAAAGTTCTGTTATGCTATTGCAGACCTAGTGAGAATGGAAGTCTTTTTAATAGTAAAATATGACCCTTGGTCACATAAGGTTTATAAAGGTTCATAAAGGTTTTTGAAACTGAGAGATCTGAATAAATAAGCTTTGCACTGATGTGTGGTGTGTGTGAGGGTGCAAAAAATCCCAATACTGACAAAATCACCTTAAGTTGTCCAAATTAAGTTACAAATAAAAAATGAAGGTTTAATATATTTATGGTAAGAAATTTACAATTAGAATATCTTCACGGAACATGATCTTTACTTAATATCCTAATGATTTTTGGCATGAAAGAAAAATGTATAATTTTGACCCATACAATATCTTCTGGATCTATCTGCTGCTTTGGACAATCACCAGACCTCTCCTGCCCACTGTCCACCCTATCAGGAGGGGTCCATGAACTGATCCCTGAGGAACACCTCGGCATGTATGAAAAAACATCACCTTGTCTTTCCTGCCTTACCAACTCTTCGACTTCACCATCCATTATCTACAATTACTCCATCAACTTTGGTCAGAAATCTACAAATCTATATCCCCTCCAAAAGTCTAAGATCAGCAAGTGAGGGACGCCTTGTGGTACCATCACTTTCCAGAACATTCTCATTCACTGTTCCTGGCTGGTGGAATAATCTTCCCACTCTTCCGGAATGCTAGTTCCCTGTCAATTTTTTTTTTTTAATTTATTTAAATTTATTCTCTTTCCAGCTTGTACTTCCTCTGTCCGTTTGCCTCTTTAAGATGAATTGCTTTATGTATTGCACACTTGCAAGTCGCTTTTGATAAAAGCGTCTGTAAAATGACTAAATGTAAAATGTATTGTTGGATGTTGCTACAAATATACCCATGAAACTTATGACTGGTTTTGTGCTCCAGGGTCACATATTATGCACTTTGTACTGTAATGTTCTGGCTATCCTCTTGCTCTGCTTGAGTATGTTTTTAAAGCTAGCTTGCTATTGCTAGCCTTTACGAAATCACCAACCCTACCTTTAAAGTCCTATTTTAAATAGAACTAACTTTGTAAGTAAAATATTTCACAAGACGGTAAGTAAATCATAAATTGAGTCAATATAAAAATGGTTACCGTGTCATGGAGGTGATCCATAGAGTCCCTCACGTCCTGAAACATGCTTCTGTGTGACATGAACAAGTCACCATGTTTGAACCCTTTCTGGCAACTAAATGGAAGAGAAATAGTGAGTGAACAAGATTGTAGACACTTATTGGGCCTATTTTAAACCTATCAGGGAGCATTTGAAGTGGATCAAAGATTTAATCAGAGCACATTTTAGTTTTATGTTTCAGGACAACTTGAATGAGGTTAATGCTTTTGATCCACTTCAAATGTTGACTACTGTATGGATATATTCTTGCTATTTGCTATAAGCTTGAATAAGGCTTTGTTTTCTGGTTGCTAATGTGTTCTGGACTTTAATGTGTGCACCTTCTGAAATCATAAAGGTTTATTGATATCCCTAGCTGTAAGCATAAGCAAGATTAATAGTGATGCTTGCTTTAGCTATTATTGCTAATTATGAATATCATTCACATGACGAGAGACAGTGAAGCTGCAAAAGAGCCAGAACTCTTGCAATTATATATGGACTCACTTCTTGTATCTGGAGCTCTTGGTGAAGAAGTCAACCAGGCATGCATAAAGATACGTCTCTGAGAAAAGGAGAGGGACAAATCATGTTAGTAAAGTCAATCATGCTTTCACACGTCCATGTAAACGTGTCACTGTACCTGATAGGTTGAAGAGTGTGTTAAGGACGTAAAAGCGGTTAGTGTCGTCTCTCTGGATGAATTTGTTGGGATAATACTCATCGACCTGTTCACTGCAGACAGACAAACGTTAATGAGAATATATATATATAAATAAAAGCATTCGAAGCATGTCGGAAAACTTGTGACAGAACAATAACAGTTTGTCACTAAGCTGCCTAGCTAATATGTCACAGCGCCCATCACTGTGAGAGTGCTAACAACTACTGTTCTCAAACAACTGATCCCTTTCTAAATAAAACCGTGCCCACAATACCCCATGTCGGGGGCCATCTGATGAAACACCCTTTGTTATACTGTCTTTTACGTGAGGACACTCACAGTGCTGATCCATGCTCTGTTTGATCTCAAATGTGAGAATAATAATATAAACAAGAATGATATTCTGATGCCACGACTGTTCTTAAGTCTGTGTGAATATTAATGTGTAAATCTGGTCATGTAATTTAAAAGAAGAGCCAGGACTTTAATTCCTGAAAACTGCAGGTGTAAAGCATGAATGAAGTGAATGATCTGGTTAGACCTGTCCTCGACATCTTTCATCATTCTTAGAAACCCATAAGAATTCAACCACAAAAGCTACACTCCGTAATTCTCTTCTAAAGCAGGTGTTGGATATAAATACACTACTAATATTAGTTCATCTTTGTTGGGTGGTTGGGTCTCAGACAAGACATTGCCAACAAAAGAAGAGATATTTTCTTCTTAGTCCTGTTGTTCATTCTCAGGGGGTCAAATTAAATGTTTTATTATATTTTACACTACCAGTAAAGTAATTTTTTATGTCTTTGCTTGCCAAGACTGCATGTCAAAAATACAGTAAAAATAGTAACACTGTAAAATATTTTACACATCTATTCTCTATCTAAATAGATTAAAAACTGTAATTGATTCCTGTGATGTCAACACTGAATTTTCAGCATCATTACTGTGTGACCCTAAGTTTGATGTTACTCAATGTTTATATTGTTTATATTATATTCATTAATGTTCAGTTCATATATATATATACTTTTTTTTTTCAAAGAGGTAGTGATTTAATTGATTTAAGTGTTCATAGAATATATATATATATACAGAGAAATGTTGTAGACTGAACTTCAGGTTACTTTCCAGCTCTTCTCGGCTTCTAAAAATTTAATTCTTGCCAAAATGGTGTCGAACCAGTTTTTCAGATTTTTTTGTTGTCTTATGAAAGCCACATCTTAATAGAACACCCACAAATATGTCTAGGTGTTTCCCTTACTCAGATGACTCAATACATCCAAAAAAACACACTGAGCACTGATTCATTTTAATGAACCAGTTTATCTGGTTCACAAACCTGGTCTGAATCATTTGTTCATGAATTAAAGGGATTAAGATATTAAGTTAAGGCTAACTATTGCTATGATAATTGCAATAGTAAGATCTTGAGTGTATTAACTTGTGATATTAAAGACTAAATGCCTGTGTTTTTGTTTTTTATTATCTGTTTTTAACAGCTGTTGACCATGCTCTTTCTTCAGCCTTTCAGACTGGCTCTTTTTAATGTTTTGTCCCACACAGCACTCTAATACTTTGTTGAAGTCTTATGTTGTCAGAGAAAGGTTGAGTAGACATTTGAAAGTAAACTCTCCCTCAATACACCACTGACCCTCACTCACCCTCTCAAGTACTCAAAGCCATGAGTGCACACCAGGATGTTTCCATTGGAGTCTATTTTCAACAGGTTTCCATATGTAGTATCGTACACCAGACCTCTGGAGAGAAGAGGAGAAAGAGAAAGAACATTTTAAAAAGAACCAGGGTCTGGGAGTATTCAGACAAGTGAATAATTTACAGCAAACTATGGCCCTCTTAGGATTTAAAACAAGAGTTCATTCATATTTATATTTTCCCCTAGCAGTATCATTGAGCAGACAGTCTGCGTTTGGTATTCAGCCCGTTTTAATAATGACCTCAAGCGACCTTCTGCTTTATTAGACTCTTGAGACCGGTGTAAAAACAGGACATTTCTATTGATATTGATGCTCACAAAGTCTCTCATGAATTATTTTTAACAGAACTACTCAAAAGCAACTACAAACTGACTGATTTCTAAATGAAAATGAGTTACGGTCCACTTAGTCTTAGTCCACAGTCTCATACTAAAGAAATCAGTTCATATTGGAATATGTACTACTGTTCAAATGTATGGCATCAGTATTTTTGCTCAGCAAGGATGCTATGATTCAGTGGTTTTCAAACCTGTCCTACAAGCACCCCTGCCCTGTACATTTTGTCTCCTTTATCAGACACACCTGATTCAACTCATCAGCTCGTTAGTAGAGACTGCAAGACCTGAATCAGATGTGTCTGACAAGACATACAAAACGTGCAGGGCAGGGGTGCTTGTTTTTAATAATATTTCACATCCTTTTTTTCATTATTTAATTTTCATTTACTTTTTTGTATTAATGCTTTCTTAGTAAGCTTTTCAATCTCTCGTTTCCATGTACCTGCCTATACATGCATACTTTCCAATAATTCAATCACTTCCTGATTGAAGTGATTGGATTTTGAGTTATAAATGGCATTTAGCATTGATTTAAAAGCAAATTAACATAAATCAATCAAACTGGAGCCATGCCCTCAGGAACAAAACTAAAAGGCACATCTTTGTACCTTATTTACGCCTAAATAGTACAGTAAAGAGATATAGGTAAAAATACATGTTAGTAAAGTATACATAGTAGCTTACCACAACTTTTATACCTTTTATACCTCTGAGGGACTACAAAATCCCTAAGAGTCCTCTACATTTTGAAATTGCATTCTATTCTGTTACACTGTTGTTACTGTCTAGGGTTTGCCCGTGGTAAATCACCATTCACCACTGTAATCAATAGAATCACATTGTGTCATGATTTACTCACCCTTCACTTGTTTCAAACCTGTTTCTTTCCTGTTTGATATATTTTTCATAGAATGTTGGCAACCAAACAGTTGCTGGTATCCATTGACTTCCACAGTTTTTTCTTTTTCCATACTATGGAAGTCAATGGCTACCGTAAATCGTATGATTACCAACATTCTTCAAAATGTCTTATTTTGAGCTCAGCAGAAGAAAGCTTCACACACAGGTTTGGAGCAACTTGGTTTTGATGTGAACTGTCCCTTTAACTGAATTTATGGAAAATAGGATACAATGTGGATGTAAACACTTGTCAGTGTTGTGCGAACACACATAGCAAGCCTCAAAAGCCTTAACCATGACCTCACAGACCCAATATAGCCTAATCCAGAGCCATTAAGGGAGCGTCACTTACCGCGTGGGGAAGGTGGGGTCGTACATGTAGCCCAGCAGCTCGTGTGGGTATCCAATTGACACCAGCTTGTCCCTGAGCAGCTCAAAGCCCAAACTCTCATACTCCGGAGACTTATACACTGTTCAAAACAAGAGAGTGGCTGTGAATGAAACACTTCACACACAGCCTGACAGTTTTTCCCAATGGTGCTATAAACACTCTCACCTGCCAGAGTGTAATCCATGTCAAAGCCATAGCACTTGATGTTTTCAAGCGTCAGATTCCGATTCACAAACACCCTGAAGGGAAAGACAAAAAGTGGTTACCTTTACTTTGATGGGTCAACATTACTGTACCTTACTCATAGTTATCGATTAGCTTTCATCCACAGTAACTTACACTTCTTCCGCCTTATAACCAACGTCAGTGTTATTGCCAGAATACATCAGCTGATCTAAAAGAACACATTATTCCACCAAAATGTAGCCTAAAAGTTTGTGTTCAAACATGTGCTCTGCTTATCGCACACTTCTATGTATCAAGTCAGCACAGTTTAGGTCTGTTCTTATCAGGTCCCTCACATATGACATCAGTCCAGCTGGTGTGAGGTAATTGCCGCTTAAAAGACGTAAAGACATAGAGTGAAAGAACAGCCAACTGGCACTCTCTCCTCTTGGCATTTTTTCTATGTAAGCAAGTCACGTTTGTATATTTAGGGTGGAAAGTAGTGACTAAGAAATCTAAAAATAGTAAGACAATCCAATTTGATTGAATCCACAGATATTGTACCTTAACAGTCAATTAATACTGAAAATGAGAAAGAATTACGAATATATAAATACATAAGAACTATAAATAATAATAATTAACAACATATTTATTAGTTTACAAGACCTTTTGAGTTACAAATACAAAGAAATGTCTATTTAAGTCGGTTAGATTAGATTAATAACTCCAAAAGTTGTCCAAAATGGTTAAACAAATTATCTATTTTTTTCCCCTAATTTGTCTAAAAATTTTTTGTCTTGTGATATCAAGACACTTTTGGTAAGACATTTATTGATTGTCACCATTAAGTTTTGGTTGTCAGGAACTGGGGTATATGTAAAATCCTCAAAGATAATAGTTTATTTAACATATTGTGTGTCCACACACACACACACACACACATAAATTTAAATATATCAATATAGATCAATTGACTTACTAACTGAATATTTAAAATTTGTTGAAAAAGAAATTTGTTTTGAAGTCCTAACGTTTATGGTGAATCACTAGGGTTCAGTTTGTCACTAGTTGTGTTTGCAACATCATTTATTTTTTTTAATTGGTAAAACATTCAAAAATGAAAATTACATTTACTTATTCATTCGTTTTTCGCAGAGCAATTAAAGTCATGACCAAATTATAATGAATCATCTAAAACAGATGTGTGATTCAAAAAGAACAGGAACAATCAGTCTTTTATCTTTAAATAGATAAGGGTATGATCAAACAAACAGGACCAGCTAACTCAGTGAATAAATAAACGAATGAATAAATATGTAAATAAATAACACTTCATCTTACACTGTCCCACCATTATATGTTACACATGTAACAGTATAAGTAGCCTAAATTGTACGCAATTACAATCAACAAACCTTAAACTGAACTCTATAGTACGTTTACCTATTAGCACTTATGAACCAGATATTGTGCATGAGCATATTTCCTACATCCTTAAGGTTTGTTAATATCGAGAATGGGACTTTAAAATAAAGAGTAACCACTTGCTGTTAATTAATATTGCTCAGTAGCACCTTAAATAAATTCCTGTAAAATTACAGTTATCATTTAACGTTAATTAATGATTTGTGGTGTTGTTATTGTTTGAAAAAAGTGTTAGCGTTCATTTTGTTTAGATCTTATTAATATCTGGTTCATTGGTCCAGGTGAATGTGAAAGCGTTGTGATGCTTTAAGTCGTTTTGAGGCAAGAAACTTCTGTCAGTGGAACTATTATCATTTTACTGTGTTATCAATCGATATGAAATTCTATTGTGGTAAACACAAGCTTAATTCCCTTCCGAAACATCCCATGACTGAGGCTGATATTATAAAGAATACTGAATAAAGACAGTTAACGTTACTAAGAATAGCGTAACTCTAAAGAACAAATATAGCGTAACTTAAAAGAACAAACAAGGAAACAAACTATATGAAGAAATACCTGCATACTAAGACCTGTGTTTCTTTAGTTTGTTGATTGCTGTGGTTTTCACCTGTGTGAGTGTGGAAATGAACCCGTTCTTACCTCTGATGCAGTTCTTTTTTGGCGGCACGCAGCTCCATCGCGAGAGTGCGCTCCCAGAATCACTCTATTATAATCAGCGGTGTGAAGCGGTCACCAAACTCCTTTCTGCGCTTTAAATCGTACCATGATGTTGACATCATCAGTGTAAGTTTTTCTTGGGTTTGGCTCGTAAACAGGAACCCTATGTACGTAACTTGGGCGTATGTGGGATGCACGCGAGCGTGAGTGAAGTTTGATGTTGACAGGCGGGAGATTGTGTTATCAGAGCGCCGCACGCGCTTGCCTCGCGACGCACAGGTCCCCGTTCAGCGCCCAAACTCTTGACAGTCGACACTGCCGAGCTTACCACATTCACAATTAACCTTGTATCAATATTTCATTAGCGCTGCCTTCCTCCCTTCATTCACATTCACGAGGAGAGAATATGTCCCTTACACCGGGGCAAGTTGTCACTACGGCTGTACCCGAGTAACTAGTAGGGAGTAATAGGGAGGTTTTTTTTTTTCTTTAAAATTTGCAAATGTATATATTTTTTTATTAGCTATTGTTATGAATACGTTATTTTATTTCTATTATTATATACATCTACTATATAAATTATTAACTTCAAATTTTGCCTACTATATAGTAGTCAATATTTTAAGTTTATAATTTTCATTTAAGTTTTTAGGTTTTCTCCTGATATTTGCATTTTATTTTATATTTCAATTAACAAAACCCATTTAAATTGTACTTTAGTGTGCGCTTATCCATGCAATGGCATTTATTCATCAGCAAGATACCTTCCTTTTTAATGGGTGTTAGTTTTTGAGTGAATAATGTGATATGCATTTTGAGAACAGACAATCTAAATAAGACCACAGGAATCTTTAAAAAGTATTTACTTTATTTGAATAAAAGAACAAAACAGTCACTAGGTAACATTAAGGCAATTTTCAGAGCAATTTTGGTAAGCCTCAGAAAATATGAATTATGAGAGACGCCACGTTACAGTCTTTTGGTAGAGTGCAATAATTAATCTGATAACTTTATGGTGTGGTAAGAGGTCAACACACCTCTGAGGATTCCATAGATACTCAAGCCTTACTAATCACTCTACAGAGCCATCCAAGAAACCGTGTCGATAAAGTCATTGCACCACAGCCGTTATATCAGGCCAAACCTGAATCGGTGTCTCTTGGCGTGACAAAGTACAAATATATTGATTCAACATTCAGTTCGCCTCTAATTGAAATTGGATTTTGAGTTTACAGATGGGATGTGGCTTGATGTCACCAACAGAATAGCCAAACAGACCACACAGTCAGCAGCCATCAAAACAGAGAAAAAATATTGGGTGGATGACTTTTTATTGGTCAGCTTCTGATTTGACTACGTTTCTGAACTGGGGCTAAAGCTTGGTAGATATGCTGCTCTGGATGTTGTTTATGTGTATTGAGCTCAGTTTGGACTGAAGTGAGTGTCTGCGTTTCTGGTGCATCCTCTTAAAGTCCTCTGTGATCTCCAGAACAGTTTTATTCTTTGTCTCAGGCACGTGGAACCACACAAAAACACCAGTGAAGAAGCAGAACACAAAAAATATGAGGAAGCACAAATAATCCATATGCTCCTGCAATAGAAAAATATGGATGAAGTAACTGTGAATCAGGCATGTTTCAATGGTGCTTTCAGTAACTTTATGATCATCTTAGAATAATACTGCCCTCTAGTAGTGTGGATGTATGCAAAAGCACAATTTTTCAGATTCCAATGTAGCAATTTACATTAAGCAACAATTAATTTATTGAGTGTTGCGATAAGAGGAGAAACCAAATAAACGGAGGAGTATCAATTTGATTATGTAAAAATACTACCCTCCATAAAGAGACCTGCTTCTTTGGGTGTGCAATATACAGTATATGGCCAACGATAAAATCATTATTGTTTTAACAGCATGCGAGCTGACATTATCAAGTATGCCACTAAAAAAACAAAAACTTCTTGAGATTTCAAAAGCATTTACTGCATGAAGTCTATTAGAATTATTTAATATGGTCCTATAGTACAAATCTCTGTTTTGTTTTTTGATAAGCTATGTACAATATGAGTAAAATCACTCAAGTAAGAGTGCTTATTTTCCTGATTGTTAGCATGTGAATGTGATGAAAATTTTATGCAACAATTAAAAAAATCAAGTTTAAACTCAGTGATTTACAATTTCGACAAAACATTGTCTTTTTTATGATTGTGGCACGTGAAGTAGTTTCAAAAACATCTGGACCAGTTTTATTAGGCTGTTCATATGAACTGAAACTTAATCTTGTGTCTGTACATATTTTAACATACTATTTCTCTATATGTAAATAGTTTCTGCAACGTTCACTTTTCAGCATTAAAACAGGGCATAAAACCATAAAATGATAAAGGCTTACCACTATGAGAGGAAACAACATGCCCACTAGGAAGAGTCCCACCCAGTTGAGGATGCAGGCTACAATGAACGCCGGCGGTTTATAGGACTGTGTGAAAATCTCACCAGGAAGTGGTGCTGTCACCCCGGCTGTGGAAGAGAGAATTCACAAGAAGAGTATTGTTAAGACAACAAGGCTATAAATAAGCATCTGAACACCTGACTGAAGAGAAAAAATATGTACCTGGCCCACTAGAGAAAAAGATGATGAAGATGAAAATAAGGACCATACTGCAGTATGGCATCCAGGATACAAAGTTCTACAACAGTCAGACAAAGACCATCTTAGAATAGTTTTATATAGCAAACATTGGCTTGATAGTCACAAAAATCAGTTTATTTATTGCTTTTGATTTGTCTTTAAAAGTGGTTTAATTTCTTATCATGTTGTTCAAGACTCTTAAGTCATTCTCATCATATGATCACAGAAAATGTGAAAAAAATACATTATTCATATAAACTACATTTATTATACCTTTATGATGCTTTTTTTTAATATTTTTGAAGCTTAATAGCTTCCCATTCACTTTCATGATATAAAAAAGTGCCAGTGAACGTCCTCTAAAAATTACTTCAATTTAACTTAGTCTTTTTCTCACAAAAATAATATCACGTCATAAAAAGGCATGATTAATACAATATTTTGATTCGACTATAGTGCGATTTTGTCACTTCTGAAGCTTAACCTCTCTAGTCTCCATTCACATGTAATGTGAAAGCTGTGGAGAAGATTTGAAAAAAAATCTAATTATCAGTTTGTTTCTCCCATAAAACTATCACATGATCACAGAACATGTGGAATAAAGCATGTGATTCATATAATCTACTTTTACTGTAGATTTATGGTGCATTTAGTCATTTTAAAGCTTGACAGCACCAGTCTCCATTCACTTTCATTATGTAATAAGTACAACCTGAAACTTTGATTTTCAGAAGATAATTAAAATTATAGTCTGTTTCTCACACAAAACCATAGTTTGACTTGAAAAGACATGAAATATAGTGCTAGAGCACTACTTTTATTAAACATTCATGATGCGTTGTCTTTGAAGCTGCAGTCCCTGTATTTATATAAATCAGCAGCTTGACATTCTACAAAACTTCTCTAATCCTATGGGATTAAGTAAATCATCCCTTTAAACGTAACAGAACAAAATTAACCACAAAGTTTATAGAAATTCAAAAATATCACGCAATAAAAAAAAGAATGAAAGCAGACCTGAAGGTAAAGTGTAAGTGTGAGCAGGGCCAGTGAGGCAGCCATGCACAGGTAACCCCTAAAGAGAAGCACTCTCTTGCCTGTGGTCTCGACGATAAGCACCTGGATAAAAATAACACAGCAAACAACCACACAAACGGAAGATTCCTTTAAACCAGGTCACATCATGTTTTGAGCTTAGTTGAAATATTTGGGTGGTAAAGAGCGGCTCACACAGGCAATAGAGGTGGAGACTTCACACAGGCCCGTCCCCAGGGCAGCATAGCGCAGGTTTTCCTTGGCAATACCGGCAGCTTGAAACACATCAAACGAATAGAGATAGACCTGGGAAGACATAATTTACAGGCCATATGAACAACAATATCTTTAAGTTCTATTATTCATCTTTGAAATTGAATGATGAAAACGATGGCAGTGGCTTTCATCAAAAAGAAATATTGAGTGTGAAGTAAATTATGTTGCAATGTGAAGCCAACAAGCCCATTTCCTGAACAGACTGTGGCATATGGTTGTTTGTTTTGACAAAATAAGCATTTTCGGTTCAGTCTTTTTTTAGGTGCGGGTGGCAATGCGACTTTTTGTGACTCACAGCATTGATGCCGCAGAGCTGCAGCGTGCAGAACGTGACGAGGACGGTCAGGAGCTGCCACCGGACATTTTTGTCGTGGAAGAGGTCCATGAGGCTGTGGATCTTCACGCCCTTTAAGGAGGCATGTTCAGCCAACATCTCCTTCATCTCTGGTCCAGGGTCCTTTTTAGCTCCCCACAGCTTGCGCAGAGCTGGGATATATTGAACATCATCAAATAACTTACCAGTAGGCCTATAGATTTACATTAAATACATTTTAGCCAAAGGAGAGTTCTGGGAGCTCCAAGTTCTGAAGTTTAGAAAGTTCCAAAAAAATCAAAAATACTGGAAAAACAGCAATATTGTGAAATATTGCAATATAAAGGGGTCACATGGTGCAATATCAAGTTTTCCTTTGTTTTTAGAGTGTTTGTGCATGTGTAAGATCCGTAAGATTGCAAAGACTGAAGTCTCAATCCCAAAGAGATATTCTTTATAAAAATGTACAATTTGTCTACACCTAAAAAACCTCATTTAAACACGCCCCCACATACCTATGGCTGTCAAATCGCTTAACTGATTTTTCATAAGCAAAATAAAATGCATGTTTTACTGTAACAGTAATTACATTTATGTATTTTGAAATATAAAGTTATACTTTTTAAATTTTGTGTGTAATGCATTTACAAAAAATGTTTAGTGTTATATTTCAAAAGAGCACTAAAACTCTTTCCATGATGTGGCCCCACATTTTGAACAAATGATTTCAGAGGAATTTTGCAAGAAATATCAATGCATGTTTAAATGTCAAAGTAGTTTTATGTGGTTCTGACCCATCTCACAGCCGTGTTTGTCTGCCTTATCCAGCAGGAGGTACCGCGGGGACTCGGGGAGAAAGGGCAGAGTTACTAGCTGCAGGAAGCCAGCCGCCCCGCTGAAGGCCAGCAGCCAGATCCAGCCCTCCTCAGTGCCTAACACCTCACTGACACACACACACACACACTCAAAACCCAAGCCTTAAAGTTTAAATCTTTTGACATATGAATGCTACAGGAAGATAAACCTGCTGTTAATGACACACCTGATTCCAAGCAGCTGGCCAAAAAACTTCCCCATTGAAACAGAGGCAGCCACAGAAACACCAACCATACCACGCAGCCTCTTGGGGGCGCACTCCAGTATATACATGGTGTGGACAGTCAAACTCACACCTGCAGACAGCACTCATAAGCAAACATAGAAAAATAGCACAGAATAAAAAAAAATAAAAAAAAATACTAATTTTCCAACACACCAGCATTGATGCCGTATAGGACACGCGCCACCATGATCATCTCAAAAGAGAGGGCGGTTTTACTCAACAACATCAAGACAGCTCCACAGATTGCCACCACATTGTTTAAAAGCAGAGTTGTCTTCCTATGGATATTTAAAAAGACACACAAACACACTGCTCTTCAATTCTGCTACTTCCACAAATAAAATACCCTTTTTGCCCTTCAAATTCTCAGCAGTTATTCACTACCATTATAAAGCTTTGAAGAGCCAGGACATATTTATTATCTGAAAGGAGAAAGTCGAAAGTCACCTAGAATGGTTTGAGGGTGAGTAATTCAAGTTATTTTCATTTTTGGGCAAACAATCCATTTTAAGAAATGTTACACTCAAGTTAGAACATTTACTTTTTCTTTTCTTCCTGTGCCAGTTTCAGGAACAGAACAGAACATAACCTGGAGAGCATTAATGTAGGTTAGACTGTTTTGAAGAAATACCACTGGCTGTTTGTTGAACTTAGCATCATTTCAGGTGAATTCTGGAATTAAAAGTCATGTTGTTTTTTTATTACTTCTACTGAGTTATTGATTCACACTCTAAGAACGCTCAATACCACAGATGCTTCTAAAAATGCAGAAATGCGGAAGAATCTATGAAATCATCCCCTGTTCAAAATCTGGTGTCAGTAAGTATGTGTTTAAGATATGAATTGCATTAGATTGACAAAAAATGACAGTAAACGCTTTTTTAATCTTCCTATTCTCCAAAGAATCCTAAAAGTAAATGATCCTACTTTCCACAAAAATATAAAGCAATGTCTTCAACGCTGATAATAATAAATGATCGGCATCAAATCAGCATATTAGTGATTTCTTAAGATACTAAAAGATTCAGCTTAGCCATAATAGAAATAAATTTTGTTTTACAATGTATTGAAATAGAACAAAAATATGTCAAATTATAATAACATTTCATAATATTTTTGATTTTATTGTATAAAAAAAAAGTGACAAAAGCAAAAGAGACTTTTTTGAACAATTTTGTAATAAAATTTCCAAAAACCACTTATATATTTCATGCAGTTGTGTGCTTGGGATGATCTTAAAAGTTCTGTACGATTTGTAAACTCAAAGAAATTACAGAGTTAAATGATGAACAGTCCGTTCATTGTCGCCCATCAATGATCAACAATCTTCAGTTTCCGCCTGTGAATACTACGGCAACATGCATGGACAAATGCGGTCATTTCCATATCACATAGATCATGATAACACTCTCCACAATCCCCAAAAATGTAGATGTATACAAAACGAAGCAATAAAATATTGGAACAGTCCATGTAATAAAGCGAAAACAAATTTAGGCATGGCGTTTCCAAAAAGGAGAGAGCTTTGCGTAAACCTCAGACTGGACAGAGACTCTGCTCTGTGTGTGTTTTAATAAACAAATATGTATTATTCACTGTACATGTAAAAGTCATGGGCAGGGGGTTAGGTGATAAAACCAATATAAAAGAGATTTTCATCCGTGAACATGATTTGTGACATCTCCCTATGTTCAACGCTCCGTCATTGACTTTTTATATCACGTAAAGTGAACTGAATTCAAAACAAAATGGATAATAGATAACAGATAATGTTTTTTTTTGGCTAACCATCTCTAACATTCCTTAGCATCAGTTTATGACCTGACTGGGACGTCTGCTCTGTGAATGCACTTCCAGTACCTTCCATATGCTCCTGCCAGATGTCCAGCACACAGGGTTCCAGCCAGCCCTCCCATGCAATATACGGACACAATGAAGGACCAGATGAGAGACAGCTCCCAGGGCTCAAGAGAATGGCCATAACGCTGCTGGCAGGTGTTGTTCACCAGCTCTTTAATAAACTTGCAATGCAAGCACAAGTCTCAGTTGATTATGTCATTCATTCCTTTTTATTGAACCACAGCATTTCATAGGTTAGCCCCAACTCATAAGCTCTGATATGTATTGATTCTTTGATCCTTTGGGGATGCCACATCTTAAGACAGTGGCAGAAATGCATTTGATTAATACTGATTACCTCCGACCCCCCTATTTGCAGCTCAAAAGAGACAGTAAATCAGCCTAAGAGACTTTATAACCAAATGTGGGTACTTACAAGTGATGGCGAGTTAAGCACAGAGATATGGAAGCCGTATTGAAAGGTTCCTCCTATTCCTGCTATGAAAATTGCTGCAACAAGCACAGGGCTTCTTGCCTGCAAAAAAGGAACTTATTTTTTTCCAGAAAACTGGATAATCAAACTAAGATGTAATGTAAGAGCTGGCCTACCAGTTCTCTTAAAGCCCCCGTCATTGTATGTGAAAATGCAGCCTCCTCTACATGGAGTCTTTATAACAAGTGAAGATGACAAAGCAAGAACAGAAATATCTAACTTACTGTTGATGTGTAACTTTTCATGCTCTGTTGAGTTTTGGATGCCAAAAGTAGGCTGAAGTTGATGAGTTGGATTCATCTTCACACGTCTCTTGGGCAATGGTTTCTTTTGTCTCAAAAATTAATAAAAATGTCAATACCACAATTTGCCCAACTTTTGAAATGACACTGACATTTGAGATGAGGTTACAAAAACTGTGATTTTATTTAAGCTTCAATGTGTCCACTTTCCACCAACATAAATAACATAGCAATCGATTTATAATTTCATCAACACAGATAAAGTGATCCAAAGTGACCCGGAATGCTAATTCAGCATGGGACGCCCGTGGGAATTTCTAATGGGTTTTTAGAACAACGCTTTTGGATTTATGAGTAAATTACTGTTGTTGACATTAATTGAAGAGACGTTAGTTCACCAAAATAATGAGTTTTTGTTCTCCAATGAAATTAAACTAATGTCAGGTAATTTTTCAAGCACAAAGGTTTCAACATTTGACTTGTTTCATTTATGTTTACCCAGAAATCCGGTTCTGTGCCAGGTTTTAGGCCTCAAAATGAGTAGAATCAAATGAGGATGATTTAACATAATTCTATTTTTAATAATCAGTCAAATGGTTAATCGTGATTAATCGCATTCCAAATTAGTTTTTGTTTACATAACATGTGTATACTGTGCATGTGCATGTGTGTATTTATACAAACACATAGCAAATATAAACAGTGCACACACATTATGTAAACAAAACCTATTTTGGATGCGATTAATAACCATTTGACAGCATTAATTTTTAATAGAATGGACACTGAAGTTCATTCCACGGCAAACATATAGTGCACATGATACAGATGTGGGCGACTGAGTCTCAGAGCAGGATGAAGCGCGTGAGACCGCCGCCTCGGACTTCCTTCAGACGCTGGCAATGGCGTAGCATGTTCAACATGCCCACAAACCGTTTGTCCACTTTCAGCTGGGCGAACTCTCTGATGTCTTGCTCCACAATGAAAAACTGACCTGCAGGACACAGAAGGAGTTGATGGATGACCTCTTTCAGCCCATATGAACTTATTAAATACCAGACCAGGATAAATGACCTTAGTTATCGGAGCACTTATACCAGTTCATGCGCTGGTGGCGTTAATAGTTTTCTGGAGCACTCTCAATTCTCGATATGACAAGACTGTTAATACATGAGGGACTGCAGTGCTAAACGAGGTCAAATAAGCTTTTGACCAGCAGCTCTGGTAGAGACAAACAGATAAAATGGTGATACCCTTGGTGTCCTTTGTTTCTTGGTCTTTAAAGCGCTGGTGGAGCATGCGGGACACATTGTTCAGGGTTTTGACTGGCTGATGGAGGATCTTATATTTTGAAGCCACAGCTGTGTTGATGCTTTTTACCGCTGAGTTCAGCTGGTCGTACGTCACACGGCCTTTCATGTACCTGTGATAGAACAAGTGAAGAAATGGGCAAAGATGCCGAATTATAACAGAACTGCATTACAACTCTTCTATGAAATAATGATAATTTCTGTTCCAAAACCTAGTGACCTCTCCTCCTTTCTGCTGTCTAACTTATGCTGTGTACTCGCCCTGATTTTGAGCAGAATTTTCCCCTTTTCACAATTCTAACGTCCTGATTATCCTGATGGTTTTGAAAGATCATCTTATCAGGGTTTCCTGTGGTGTGATGTGTGTTAAGAGAGAATGAACCTGCTTTGAAGAACTTCCGAGGTGCCCCGATCCAAAATTGTGAATATACAACATGTTGAATATTTATGATCAGAAATCCTCATGTGTGAGGGGAAAACTAGCGGACAGCACACACTATAGGAACAAAATGGTTAAATCTATGATTGTTTTCCTCTTCATGTTTGTGGTCAATCACATTTTGAAGATTTCAAAAAATATTTTAGTGTGCACACAGCCTTACTTAGCAAATGCTTTGCAAATCAAAATGGAGCTTTATAAGTAACCAATTTGAGACATTCTACTCATGCACAAATGCACTCTGCACCTGACTCACCATTGATTAGTGTAACAGTAGAATTCTGGGAGTAAAAATCTGAATTTCTTCAAAGGAGAATTACAAGGTTTTTAAATAAATTGTTTATGCTTTTGTTGAAAACGTCATCTCACATATTTTGTAAATCACATTAAACAGTCAAAACTACATTACCCAAAATTCTGCAAAGTAATGTCCACCAATCAAAAAAAATATTGGCTAGACTTCTAAAATTAGAGTTCCAGAAGTTATTTTTATACACATATAGGGAATTTTTTAACAATAGCTTGTTATGGACAGACCTGAGGTTGTTGATCCATGGTATATAATTCTGCGGTTTTACAATATTTTTTGCAAAATTAAGACAAAATTATATACTAACAAAAATATAAAATTTTTGTTTATATATAATTGTGTTAATTTTTGTCATGAGTTTGCATTTTTAAAATAGAGACAATTATGTTTAATTGTAAAAGTCACAGTGAAATCTACAGGACCCATGACACTAAATAAAATCCCACAAATAAGAAAGTCCACTTTCTATATTTCAAACTTATGCTTCAAATAGATTAGGTATGTTGCATTTCACCTACTAATTAGTCTGGTTTTTAAACTTATAATATTAAAACACAAACATTAGGTAACAGTAAATAGATTTTTCATGTTTTTGTTACTGAACGATAAGCTCATCACAGTGTATTTTGGGATTGACTGCTCACAACAACATCACACCTACAATACTGTCTAGTTAGGCGGCTCACTGGATTTTGGAATACAGCTATTGTTTACTGTTTTTTTACTATATTTGCTCACAGAGTTTGTTTAGACAGATGTAGAAGGACTCACAGTGGTATGCTGTCAAACTCTGGGACGGTAATGAACTCCATTTCTTTGATCTGGTTGCGCTTCCTGGGCGGCCCTTGTTCCTGGGGGGCGGGTGGCGCATCTGTCTGCCTGCTCTGAACTGCCACCTGTCCTCCTCTGAAGACAACACAAAAAGCCAAACTTTCAGTCAAGTGGTTCGTGGTTTTTGTGCTTTCTAATGATGAAGCAAACTAAATAAGGCACCATTCCACTGTGGTACAGTTGGGAAAGAAACATAAAAACAGGAAATACCTTTGTGGAGCTGCTTGCTGGCCTCTTTTGGGCATGTGCGGAGGAATGTTGTTCTTGAGGTGTAGGGCATCCTGCTCGTCCTCCTTGAAGAAACCTTCTAGATCCTGTTGACAAGATCAATAATAGAGAACCAAAGTAAAAATACAGCTTTTGATCATATTTCATATAGTGTTACTAGTGATGGGTGTCTTTGAAACACTGCGTCATGTAGCTTCAAAACATCCAGAGCAGTGGTTGACAGAGCATGTATAAACTTATGAGTGAATTATTTTCAGATGTAACGGGTTCAACCGATTCAAAGATTTCGAAAAGCTCCCATTACTTAATGTTACAGGTATTACCTATAAAAAAATAAATAAAGAAATAAAAAATGTATAAGTGAAAATATCACCTTCAAATGCTTCAGCAAGCCTCTCTGCTCATCCACATATCTCTCAAAGCGATCCAGAAGCTCGTTGATGGCAGAGACTTCTTTCTCAATTTTGAGAAGAGTATCTCGTTTGTCCGGATCTTTTGCTAAAAAAATATATATACCAAGCAACACAATTTAAAATATTAAAATATAAGAAATTGAGAATTTGTACATTCTTTTAATAACCAGATAGTGATGCACTGAATATAATCAGCAAAAATAGCTAAATAAAATTTCATTAAATTTTGTTCAACATGGTTTTGGAGTGTCAATAAATTGTGATGTTTAATTAGACCTTCTCTGATGCATTGTTAGAGTACCAATAACTCAAATGTACAAATAAGTTAGGCTAAAAGATTTCATTCATTAAATTCTCAGTTAAGGCCCATTCACATCAAGTATATATCAACTACATAGGCAAACATTACCATAGAATAATGTTTAGTTTACTACAACAATGTTCATTTGCTGCTTTAAATGCTCAGACTCTTTAAAGTGTATGATGCGTTTTCAAATATGATCGTTCATGCAGTGTGTCAATTAGCTGTATGTGAACAAACTATCTGCAAAGTTGTGACGCCGACAGTGAACGATAAATAAAGTTATTGTCTTTTATATGCTCTTCCGAAAGATGAATCTACAAAGACTGAGTGATTAACTCATTCATTTTTTTCAACAACACCTCAGCTGTACAATCTCTTGTCGTGTTTGCCTCATTTTACTGAAGACTGCCTTTTCAATCTTGGAGTAAAACACGATATTCACCAAACGGTTGGTCTTAAAATATGGATCAGTGCCCAGTTTATATTG
>JAUCMT010000002.1:4485345-4502038 GCA_032357475.1 Enteromius thamalakanensis
TTACTGGAGTAATATTTCATATTATGGATCTGTACTTTTACTCAAGTACTTGATTTGTGTACTTCGTCCACCTCTGCTAGTTGATGTAATCTCTCAGAAAGCACCTCTAATAATGTCAGAAAGTATAGTTTTGGTACAAGCTCTGTGGACCGCTGTAGCGGTAGACTAATCATAATGGGCTGCGTCTTCTGACCAATCAGCAGTGAGGGCTCACAGTAAGGCGGGGTTTAGACAGGCTGATTCTTCGAACTGCTTCACACGAGTCGTTTACAAATAATTTAGAAATGGGGTAAAATTAAATCCATTTTTGAAGAAAACTTAAGTGTTTATTTTTACCTTTTGATCTTAAGAGAATTATAAAACAATATTAGCAACCTTTAAAATAGCATAATAGGGGCACTTTAAAGAACATTATGATTGGCTCTCAGTGTTTTTCAATTATTTTGGGCACATTACTAGTAACAGATATAAGTTAGTAAAAATGCAGCATACCAACAGCTCGAAGCTCCAGAAGTCTTTTAATCATGGAAATTTTGTCATTAATATGTTGCGTCACTTCTTCAAGCTCACAGTGATTCATTTCTTTAAAGAGAAGATAAAAATATTAGGGGTCAACAAAATGTCACATTCAAAGACACACACAACACTCCTACCAACACCCTAGGTAGAAGCAGAACATACTAAGAATTTCCTAGTAACCAGATAGATCACGTTGATAACTCCCTAGCAAAGCAACAGTGTCCACTCTGAACACCTTAGCAATTGATTCCCAATAATTTAGCAACCACTCACAGCAAATTACGGGACACATCACCGTGCCTTTATATATAGATCAGTGGCAAACACTCATAACACCTCAGTATCGTCCTAACATCGCAATAACAAAACGCAAAGAAGGCATTTCACCCACAACTCAAATTAAGCTAACGTTATATGTCGAAAGGTCCATATATTTTAAAGCTTTTAGGAAAGGATTTTTCAGTTCTTCTTTGTTTTCTTTTTTTTTGTTGGCCTCTTTGAGCTTATAACATATAACAACATATGTTACCGCGTCAACAAAATCTAATGTTAGTGACTGACAGCTCGTAGGAGGAATGGGAGACATGCACTCACTGTTTGATAAGTTAGTTCTCCTGCTGTCTAAGCGATCTGATGCAGGTAAAAAAACACGGTTCATAAACTCTTCATTACTGTTGGACTGTTGATTGTCGCGTTTTCAAAAACCTTTGCATCGGTCTCAAACTAACGACACTGTTTTGAATAAGTCGGCAACATTATAAATTAACATACAAATACAATTAACGATACTTGCCTTTCTTATTTGTTTATGGGATTGATAAGTCTTTCAGAAAGCGATGTGAAGTCAGATCGCGCCAACGTTCAAACACACACACGCACGCGCAAAACACAGCATGTGATCCGTACTCGCACTTTCGCCACAGAGACTCAGCATTTCTCGGTTTACTGTTAAATAACTTACTTTAGATGAGACCATCCTAAATATGATGTAGGCTATTGTTTGTAAAACTGGCTCTATCTTGATTTAATGAAATCTTTTTGTATTAATTTGCATTGTTTTAATTTATGCATTAACTTCTGCTTTTCTGAGTCATAACCATGAGGTCAACTAGGTCACATACAGTTTTTAATCAGTTGCTCCAAGTTTTTATATAACTGACCCAAAATGAATGTAACATATTTTAATATTACCATATCAAAATATATCTTAAAATAAAGCAATGCATAAAAGAACCATCTAGGGTTCCCTAAAGAACCTTTCAGTAAACAGTTCTTAAAATAAATGTAAATAACATTGTAATAGTCTGAAAATCCCCTTTGCCACAAAAGAGTTCTTGGAATAATTCCATGGATGTTTTTACGGAGCCATAAATGCTGATGTAAAAGTATAGGCAAATAACTTTGAATAACATTTTCCAGGAGTCATTGTTTGGAATCAACTGTCAATCCAAGAACCACGCTATCTATTTTAATAATTTAGAAAATGCTGAATTAAAGTATTTATTTCAGGCACTGGGTCATACTGTACAGTTGCTGGAAACTGTTTCTTATCTGAAATTCTAAGCTGAGACCCAGATCCAGAACAAAACCACAAAAATTAAGACCATTTTGGGAAATCAATAAATACCAAACAAATCCTTCAACAAAACTCACTTTTTTTAATGAAAAAGGTTTTAAACCATGAATACAAAAACAACCAAACAAACACTAACATCACCACAATATTACAGTTTTTTTTTACTCAAAATGGTAGAAATGTAAACATATCTGCAACTTTTATCTAATCCAGTATAGAAAAATCAAATCTCCAGTGTGCTACAGTACTTTTTTTCTTTTAGATTCAGTCAAGTGTCACAATATTACAGCACCCTTTGAGCCTGAGCCAGCTTTCAGAGTCCAAGAGAAGCTTTGAGCAGTGAGGTCATATCATCAGATAATGTGTCCTCTTCACCTGGAAGTACCAAGCAGATTTGTTTTCATAAACAAAACACACACACACACACACACAGGTGAAAATACCTGTGAGCTTTATTAAAGTGTTCTCACCCTCCTGAGTAGCGGTCATGTCCTGCTCTAGTTGGAGTTTTCTTTCTCCAATGCGGAGCATGGCGTCCTCTATGGAGTCCTTACTTATCAGCTTGATCACCTTCACCGTCCTTAAATAGGACAAATGCATTCAAAAATAAAAGCATTAGGAAATAAAATTAAAGTCTACTGTGGGACAAACATGTCCAGTGTTCTCTAACCTGGTTTGTCCCACCCGGTGGCAGCGTCCCTCTGCCTGTTTGTCATTGTAAGGGTTGCAGTCGATATCGTGAAGGATGACCACATTGGCTGAAGTCAGGTTAATGCCTAGTCCTCCGGCTCTGGTGGACAGCAGGAACACAAATATATCCTGGTCTGTGTTGAACTGGTCAATCAGCCCAATTCTGTAAAAGCCCAGTGAGATTTACAATTACTGTCCATTTACTTAATTGGCATTAAGAAGTGACTTTTTCTATAGTATCTTGAGTGATTTATAGTGCGCTAACAGAAGCAAAAGTCCTTGTGGATCATAGGGTTAAGTGATTCAGCCAAGAAAACAGCAGTGGGAGAACAGGATGTTGTAGATGAGTGAAGAGTAGAATGAAGTGTAAGTGAAGTGAACAGAATGAAGTGTAGCTAGTTAATTTACATTTTGGTAATAATGTCAATACCACAATAATTACATTTAGGTGGAGGTCTGCCACACACAGTATATTAATGATATATTATTTATTGACTGATATTAGTACTTAAAAAAAAAAGCATAATTTTATTACATACTTATCTCTTGAAGAGCACAAACACTACCGTTGAGAAGTTTGGTTTCAGTTAGATTTTGTTTTAATATTTAAGCAAGCAAAGACGTATAGATTAAAAGCGACAATAAAGACATATAAATCTTACAAAAGATTTCTGTTTGGAAATATATCAATTTATCAAAAATTCCTGACAAAAATATATCACAGTCCTGTTTATAACACGGAAAATAGTTATAAATCTTTCTTGAGCAGAAAATCAGTGTCTTAGATTGATTTCTGAAGGATCATGTAACACTAAAGATTAATGAAGCTAAAAATTCAGCTTTGCATTCACAGGAATAAAGGACATTTTAAAATACATGAACAAATTATTAAATTGAATTATTTAATTGAAGCAAATACGGTAAGCAAAACAGTGTTTTTTTATTGGTCGACTGATATTGTTTTTTTTGACAGGCCATGCTAATGCTGATATCTTAGAAAGCTGAGTGGCCGATATATTTATTATTTGTAATTTATTATCTGAATAATAATTTATATTTACATTTTTATTTATTTTAATTAATATGCTAATAATCAGCTGGTGCCGATATTTAAAAAATATCAGCCGATGTATCAGCCTTGGTCAACCACTACTTTTTTGTCTTGTAATAAAATCAATCAATAAATAAACATAATCTTAAAAAAATTAACAAAGTAGTAAAGATTTTTAATAACGTACATTTATAAATTTAGAAATAGTTTTCTTTATAATATATATAACTACATTACATTGTACAATGGTCAAATTATTCAACAAAACAGCTCCTAGCAAACAAACCCCAGAACAAAAGCTACCTACCAACACAGTAACAGCACAGAACAAGGCCAATCATTTTCACAGGGCAAAACAGAACATTCTGGACTTTGCCAGAACATGAAGTCAATAATCTGTTTCGTGGAATTAATACAGACAAAGTCTTCAAGGACACGGATGGAGTACACTGTTCTACTGAAGGAGACACGATCCGTGATTTACGACAATAAGTGACGAGACACAATAAGCATCATGTCTGCCTCAATGCGAGCTGCCAGCATTACCTCTCTCACTCGCTCCTGTCATGATTCTGAACTTCAGCAGACGATAGAAGGACACAGATGATGATCTGAGACTGTCCTAAATTTCTTTTCTCAGCAACATATGACATCTAAGTGCGTTTACCTGTCACTCATGGGGGTTGAACCGTCCAGTCGGTTGTATCTGTGTTTATGGTGTCTTAGGAACACCTCCAAAACGTCAAGCATCATTGTAAACTGGCTAAACAGCACCACTCGATCGCCCTGCAAGGACAAAAGAGAGATATTAACTATGCTGATAAAATTGAGAGGACAATACGCTCAAATTTATTGTATGTAAAAGAGCAGCACGAACATTCTGCTAAACGTCTGCTTTTGTATTCTACAGATGAAAGTAAGTCATATGGCTATGGAATGAATGTCATCTACTGTGCGCTGTAACTAAGCATATACTATGTCTATAGGTGACAGCATACAGTATGGTGTAATTTGGGACACAGTGTGTTTTCTCTGCACAGTTAAATAACTTTCATTATACTCGAAGGGGTTGTTGAAAATGTAATTTGGTCTGCCGAACATTACAGGAATCTGTTTTCCCCAACCTTCTCCTTCAGGGAGTTCAGCAGCTGTGCGAGGAGGCAGAGCTTTCCTGAGTCCAGCAGTATGTCTGTGTCGAGTTGGTATTCCTGCAGTGTAGAATACTGCTGACAGAGGCGGTGCAACTCAAAGTCTGAGAGCACCTCCATGTCCTCTTTGATGAGAGCGGGATCTGCATCATGGTGACTCGGCTCCTGAAATTACAGCACAGACTCTTTAAATAAGATATGCATATAACATATAACAGAACAAGTAAAATAAAACTACACTCACAATAAATATCTGCCATAATTATTTCAATCCATGTTGTAGTTCAATACAGCTGTTTTACGACTTTATAATATTACCTATAACCTAATATTATTTACTTGTTTTATTTTATTTTTCCTAAATTTATCCATTCACTACAGGGAAGTTTAGACACTTTCAATGTGTCACACTTAAATAATCAGGTTTTTCATAATAATCACTAATTACATAAAATTACTGAATCATATAGAACCTATAACCAATATTAATAAGCAGTGTTTATTAAGTGTATGACCAAAATGTCAAACTGATTTGTAATTTTTGTTTTTATTTAATCTTTTTAATAACTAACAACTATAATAACTAAATCAACATTATACTACAAACAAACAAAAAACAGCAACCTGTTATTAACAATTATTTGTATTTAAAAAAAAATTGTAATCATAACTCATCTTATTATTTTCCGTACAGACCATTATAACCAATAATAATAGGAAGAAAAATATTATGATAAATTCCTTAAAAAACAGTAATAATATTTGGCATTGAGCAATATTCATACATTTATTTTTATTTTTTATTGTTATCCATACAGCTGTTTTTGGACCAACACCGCTCCGAAATTGATTACATGTTTATTTTCCACACTGGCCTAATAATAATAATAATAATTATTATTATTATAACATCAACAATGACAATAAAAATAATAATGTTTATTAATAATAATAATAATCATTATTAAAAATAAATGTATATAAATATTGTTATTATTAATGTTGTTCAGTGTTTTATTGTAGTATTATATTAATAAAGATTTATAATTAAAATTAACTTTATATTTTATGAACTTTAAAATTATTATTATTATGTATTTTCTGAACAGCTGTTATTTTCAGACCAACAGTGTTCTGGAATCTATTAAATAAGTATTTTTTATTTTTATGTTAGAATTTATTTTAGATAATCTAATCCAATATTTAGATAATCTTTTCCCAAAAAGAATCTTTTTTAAGTTTAAGTCTATAAATGGATAGCTTCTTGGCAAAATAAGCCAAAAACATAATCAAATTTAATGCTGATAGTCAAAAGTCTGGCTACATGAGCTCTGCTGACCTACTTAAAAGGAGTGCAGAATATGTAAGAAGCCCACTGATTCCATCAGGGCCTGCTAAGATCTAAACTTCCTGCGGCGTTAATCAAAATGTACGACTTCATATATAAAAATATCCCAGACCTTCAGCATGAGTCTGCTCATAGCTTTGAGTTTTTCTGTGGTATAATACTGGCGGTGAAGAAGAGGATGGTTGGACATCTTCCTCAGCTGCATCATCACATTGGTTAGCTCACGTTCTGTAGAAAGACATGGTAAATAAACCAACGATTCAAAATATACTAAAGCCAGTACAATTTCTAACACCTCCTTTAAATACATACTTTCCCCATTACTGGAGTGCTTCAATTTATGGAAAAGAGAATTGTACAGTTCTTGCTGCTTCTCGGACATGGCACAAAATTCCACCTGCTCCTCTTTGGCAGGCAGCTGCTTCAGGACCTGCCGGGCACATCATCATCTGTCAGTGAAACGCTGGAGTGCCCTAGAGCCACAGAGGGTCAACATGACAAGAAAAGTGCCTCATCTGCTCATGAGATTGAATAATGCATTTGAGCGTTGTCCAACAGATTTTCACATTGGCATGCATTCTAAGACTACATGCATTATGCAGAATGCTTATGGACTCTGCATGCAGATGCACCTCGCTCTTCACACGTCTGAGGATGAAGGGTTTCATGATGAGCTTGGCCTGGGTAATTCTGTCCCTCTTGAAGCTACTCTGCTCCTCTGAAGATTTCTGGTGGAAGAAAATCTAATTGAGATATTTCAAACATTTTCACGTTTTGAAGAAAATAAGTGCTGCTTGCCCCTTTGGGTCCTCTGGGTGGTTGCTATAGTGTTGGTATACTGGGTACTTTCTACAAGCATGGAAAGGTGATTGCTTGGGTGTTGTTAAGGTGTTACGGCTCCTTTCAGAGGGCATTAGGCTGGAATTCAGGCATTAGGTTGGCCAGACAGTTGCTAGAGTTTTGCTTAGGTACTCTAAGGTTCTTTCTAGGGCATCGGGCTAGCCAGTTGGGAGATAGAATGGTACTAAGGTACTCTGGGTGTTTTCTATTGGCATAAGGCTGGCCGGTTGGTTGCTAGGGTTTTTCTCAGGGTGCTCTCTATAACATGATGACTATGTGGTTGTTTGGGTGTTGTAAAGGCTTTCTAGAGCATTACAATGGCCTTTAGGCATAGGCCTGGCCAGATGGTTGCAAGGGTTTTGCGAAGGTAATCTGGGTAGTTTTTAGGTAGATAACAAGCAAACCTTTAAGTTACTGTTTTAGTAAGAAAGAAAAACTTTGACTTTTGAAGTAATGCCCCAACGACTAATGAAATATTTTATGGTCCCATAAAATCTTGGATGTTAACATTTTGGCAAATACCATACAGAATGATCCCAGCTTTATATTGTTTACTATGAGCGAAAGTGATAAAAATGCAAAACTTCTGTGCAATATTGTTTACCAGCCAATATTTTACTGATCTTAAATCTATGTGTATAGGTTGATATTTAATATAAATTAGCAAGATATTGTACATCTAATATTTGCAGCATTTAAAAACACTAGTTTCAGTTCATGTTAAAAACTCATATTAAACTTTAATTAGCAATAACTCTAATATGTGTTATGACGGCCTTAACAACCACTGCTAGTAATGTCAACCCTATTAGAAATGAACATTTAAGCCTTTTCTACCATGGAGAACATCTTGGAGATCTGTGAAGTGCTGCTGGAGAACATATTGGGCATGATGAAGTTGAGCAGGGACATGAGCTCCAGTAGGTTGTTTTGCAATGGGGTTCCAGTGAGCAGCAGACGATATTTAGCCTGGGGAGACACAAATGGAGGAGAAACCTGAGTCCCTGAGAGGGCAAAGGTAGTTAAACCCCAGTGGTTAACCCCATCGGGGCAGCACACACTCCTGCTTTTACACAAACAGGCCGTGTGGCTGTAATAGAGCTCAAGGCATTTATTCTTAATGACCACTGACGCGTTGCTATGGATGACAGCTATACATGCAGCTTAAGGTGAGCTTACGTTGATGGCCATGAGGTGTCGGTAGCGCAGCGAGTTCATGTTCTTCAGCAAGTGGCCTTCGTCGAACACAGCATATTCCAACTTGAGCTTGCAGAACAGACTGCGGTCATTGCTATTTCCAATAGCCAGGTTGTAACTGTGCACAGGAGACCATCTTAATGAGCTGAGGTATTAAGGAGCAGGACATGAGGCTCAGCCATGTTTCATTACCATAAATAATGAATGGGACAGGGTCATTTTACTTGGACCTTTTCACGTTCACTCAAACGCTGAGTATTTCATCATTATTATGTGTTTAACAGGAGTGCTTTTTTTCTATGCTAACTTCACGGCTTGTGGCTCCATGTGTGGCATAGTTCAAAAGATCCATATTTCCCCAGGCGCCTTCTCGGATTTGCATGCAGGTGGTCTATGAAGGATATGACACCTCGAATCTTACTTCGAGGGTTCAGGGCATGAACCATTAGTGTATCTGAGAGCTTGAACTTCGATACTCACGTGGAGATGATGATGTTGTAATCCACTATTTGATTCAGAATCTCATAGCGCATATACTTGCGATCCTCAGCAGACCCTACCAAAATAACTCTATTAGACTGACATCAACATTTTCTTTCGCATACTTTTTTTATTTTTTTCTTCTCTAGGTTAAAGTAAACCTTTTGTAGGTTGGGTTCACTGCAAAAAGTGAATCTTAAAAAGAAAATGATTGTATTTTCTGCATCCTAACAGACAGACACAGCAGCACTGTGTGTCAAACTATAATGTGAGTTTAGGGTGGAAATATTAGTAAGTTTGACCCGTGATAGATGGAGGAAGTATTTGGAAGAATAAATAAAAATATCAAGTTAAAATAAAATAAATAACATATTTATGTGTAATAATAAAATTTCTATATATAATTTTACATAAAATTATATTTTATATATAAATTGTTTATATTATAAAATAATTAAAATCAAGAATATTATATTCTATTATATATATAAATAATATATATATTTATATATATTTATTGCAAATTATTTATTGCAATTAAACGCATCCAAAATAAAAGTTTTTGTTTACATAATATATGTTTATGTATGGTGTATATTTAATACAAATACACACATACAGTTTATAATTTAAAAATATTTTTCTGTCACACCATAGGACACACTGATACGTCAACTACCCTTATATTTTTATATTATTATATTTTGTATTATATATAAACATAACACATTTTTCTTAAATATGTACATGCATGTGTTTGTATTTATATATGGATAATAAATATACACACCCCCACCCTCCGTGTAAACAGTTAATGTAAAATGTTAATATAATATTAATATAATACAATTAATATTAATTATGCAAACAAAAACTTTATTTTGAATGCAATTAATCCCAATTTATCATTTCACAGCACTAATATTTATAAATTATAAAAATAAATTCATACATAAAAACTCATTTTATAATATGCATTTCAATACTGAAAAGTATAAAAAGGTTGATTTTACCATAATATACCAGCACTTTGAAACTAGGGCACCAAAGTTTTAGTTCCCGAGCCCAATTATCTGTAAAAAGAACAACAGTTTTAGGTAATTCAGACTGGTTCGAAGTTGTATGGTAATGGTTTTTTATTTATTTATTTGTGTGTTTGTGTGTGAAATATACACACTACACACACAAAAATTACATAAAGACATACTTTGTTTTTGAAAGCTATTAATAGTGATTAATCGATTTTACAGCCCTACTTATTTAGATGCTAATTGCATTGTTCACCAAGTGTAGAAGCAGGAACGGTGATGAGATGAGGCCCATGGTTTCCTTCCTGATAAAGGTAGGCCAAAAACGAGATGGTCTGAATTGTCTTTCCCAAACCCTGAAAGAAGGAAACGCATCCAAACGATTAAATATGGGATCATCACAATGTTAATGATCATTCAGACACAACCATCATAAAAACACACCATCTCATCTGCCAGGATTCCACTGAGTTTGTTCTGATGAAGTAAAGCCAGCCAGTTCAGTCCAATCAGCTGGTATGGTTTTAGCTGGAATCTAGAAAACCCCAAAGAAATATGAAAAAATAAATGATCACTATGCAATAAAAATCCTATTTTTTTCCCTGATATCTACAATATTAAGTCTTACGTGCTAGTGAGGATGTGGGGTTGGCTCATAGAACCCGGGCCATTGTGCATCACTTGGGTCACATCTTGGATCAATTTTATCGATATGTCCTCACACTTGCTCATGAGATCTTTAACAACTTCCCTTTCCTTCAGAACCTCCCGACAACCTGCCAGCAGCTCAGGCGAAAGACCATTTCCTCTGTGCATGGCGTCATCCTGAGAAAGAAATTTAAAAATGGTTGCTCTTTGATCATGACCTAAAATGTCCTGGCAGTTATCAGCAGAAAGCAAAACGTGCAGTTCCTCACCAGGTTTTTCCATTTTTTAAAGGGTCTCAGCTCTGTGATTTTCTGAGCCTTCTTCAAAGAGCATCCTGCAATGAGTGTGAGCTCATCCACAGAAGCGGTCTGAAAGAAGCTGAGGATCTCAGATTTGAGTTTGGATAGGGTTTCAACTGATTGATCAGAGTCAGAGTCCAGTAATACATTCACCAGAGAGGCCTCAGATTCACTGCCCTCCTCCTCTGAGCTCACATATATGGTTTTGGACAGTGTCTGCTTTGCACTCCTCTGAGATGTTTTGGTCCCATCAAGAGGTCTGTATGGTTTTGGTTGGGGTCGCCTGGAAAGTTGGACAACCTGAGCTTGTTGACAGGTACTTGTGCCCTGTCTGGTGCGTTTGGCAGCAGTGGAATTTTGAGGGGAGTCTTCCTCAGACTCAACTTCTAAATGTGCAAAAAGAATGTAAGCATTAGGACCATATTCACATACTTATGTAGCATCTTTGTTCTTATAGCTCTATCTAAATGTGAAATAAAACTACATAATTATGGGATGGATGGTTGCCACAACTAGCAGCTGAATTTCTGCATTAAAGTTAACTTGTTTAAATGATTTAATTTAACATTCTACACCCATCATGTTGTCATTGTTCTGACCTACGATGTCAGTTGTAAAACCGCTGCACAAAACTGCATATTACTAGTGTACTTGGAATACTGCTTTTGCCAAACTTGAGTGAAGTACACATATTCATTAGTGCTTTAAAGGTGTAGACAATAAATCTCCCATCAAATCTCACCAAGGTCAGAGAACATTCGTAGTGCTTCCAAGGCATCGTCAATTACCCAGCTATGTTCCAGAAGAACATCCCTGAGTTCCTGCGGGATGTCAAACACTTCAACATTATCCCTAAAACTCAAAACAAATATCTTATTCACGTAAATGGCCAACGTCAGTCAGTGATGACTCACATTCTTGTTTAGATGGGGAAACTTTCTCTGTAGTTTTCTCAGCATACGTTCTTGATCTTTAGATCTCGGCTCGAGCCCCTCCTCCTCTGAATCATCCACCTAATGAGACACAAAACACCATTGTGACCCACATCCCAGAGCTTCAGGGATGATTTTTTTTTGTAGGTCGAAACTTGGAGGCGAGTTTGCATTTTAGCCGGCTGATTCCATCATTTAGGGTTTTTTATTATGGATTTTTGGCTGAATTAAAATTTCCTGATAATTTACTTACCTGCATGCCTTCTAAGATGCTCATGTCTTTCTTTCTTTAGCTGAACTTCAATTTCCAGATTTTTCTCCGTATAGTGGACTTCATTGCTGGCCCACAGGCTGAGAGTCCAAATTGCAGTTTCAGTGCAGCTTCAAAAGACTTAACACCAAAGAATCAGGGACTTATCTATTGAAACAATCGATAATTTTCTAAAATAGATAAACGGTAATATACTTTTTATCCACTAATTCTTCACTCATTAGGTTGTGACTTTGGCAAGGTCAAATGTGGCAAAGGAGAATAATACAAGTTTACAAGTGTGGAGAAGGGCTTTTCAACAATATGTAAGTTTTAATTAAAAAAAAAAACTTTATTCCTCAGCTGGGAGCATGCCCTTTGAAGTTGCACTGAAACCCGTCCATTGAAGTCCATTATATGGAGCAAAATCCTGGAGTGTTTTCCTCAAAAACCTTAATTTCTTTTATTTGAAAAAGGAAAAACATGAACACCTTGAATGGCATAGGCTTGAGTAAATTATAGGTTTAATTGTGGAGTGAATTAATATTTTAAGGCCGGTTTCACAAACGGGGCTTATCTTAAGCCAGGACTAGGCATTAGTTAAATTAAGATATTTAACTTTTACAAAAATACCTTATAAGAAAATTTTCCAGGTGTGCATCTTAACACAGAACAATGACAGCAACATGTTTTAAGATATGTCAGAGAAGTTTTTTTTCATCTGAGACAGCTCAAACATGCAATTTGGTCTTGGACTAGCTTAAACCTTGTCTGTGAAACTGGGGGTATAAGTTAGTAAGGTTGGTGGTTAATAGGTTTTTTTTCCTTGCATAAATGACTAAATTTGAAAGCTGACACTTTGTTTCATGCAAACGTAACCTGCTCTGTCTTATCTGTCACCATGTTGTCAGTTTTCTCTTTGCTCCATGATATATTTTTAACTGTGAGAAGATGATGTGTGGCATAATTGGTCAATTGTGTTAATTTGTGAACATTATCATATGTATATTGCAAACTTTTATTGATCAAAAAGCTTATTTTCTGCAATAATTAAAAAAGCTTTTTGTGGAGGTAACCAAAGCAATGATGACTTATGGGTTACCCTACAAAAATACGCCACTGCAGCTCTAAAGTGTGGGACGCACACACTCTCTCCAATGACAAATGACGAATAGCCCAATAAATCATCTCGAAAAGGGATTAACTGTAACCTGGCACTTGATATCCCAGGTAAAAAAGACATACTGTTAGTGTCCTTGATCGGGACACTCTTTTCAATTTAGCCTCGGTGGATTTGAAGCAACATAAAATGCTTTGCTGTCAGTATTGAGAGGATCAGAGACAGAGCGTCCCATGTTAATCCAATGACCGGGCCTGAGCTCACCTCAGAAGCCCGCCTCTTTCCCCTGCGATGGGAGCTGTCGCTCTCCTGGGAAGCACCACACATCTGCTGCTGTCTCTTTTCGTGGACCGAATCGGATGCTGAAAGGCAGAGCACGTCAACATGGCTCAGCAACACATGAATCAATGCAGCAAATGCATCTTCACCTCAAACTCAGCTGGACTCAGCAATACTGAAACCATTCAAGCAATCAATGAGCTTGTATCATGGGAGCTGTTCAGATTGACTGAGTGATTCTGCTTATCTGTACCTGCCATCCCAGACGTCTTCAGGGGCGTGGGATGTGCGCTGTTGGTCACCTAAAACGTCAATGACATGATTACTGACATGCAGCCCAGACGATAACTGGAATGCACCAAAACTTCAAGGAATGTGCTTGTTTTTACCATACGTGATCTTTTCGGACGTATTTTTAGAGCTTTTGAGGTAGATCTCATTGTTCTGCTGTGTTTTGGCCTCCTCTCTACGTTCACCATAGTTACTTCCTCTTCATCAGACAGTGATATCTCATCATTGGATGAAAGCACTATTTTCTCAGACTCTTCTTGCCTTGATATCAAAGTATAATACATACCAATGAACAGCTTTGTAGAGATGGAACTTTTTGATCAAATTAATACCATTTCATTATCAACCCTAAAGTTTAAGTCTCAGTAATGATAGTTTATGGCAGTAAAAAATGCAAAAATAATTCTGTAAGGCTGCAAATTTTGATCACATTTTTTATATTTGATCAAAATTGTTCACTGTACCTCCGTAAATATCCTGTTAGCCAAAAGTTTAATTTACAAAATAATAACCTGTTAATACAGTAAAGTCAAGTCACTTTTATTTATATAGCGCTTTTAACAATACAAATTGTAGCAAAGCACTAAACATTATCCAATAGGAGAACAGAGTGATGGTAATGTATAATGACGATAATTAAACTATTTATTTATGAAATGCAGAGACCGTCTCTGTAGTCAAGATGATAATCACTAGAAATAAAGTCAGAAATAAAGCCAGAAATTCAGGATACAGGATAGCATATTAGTGCCTGTATATTTTTATATTTTATTATATATCTATTACATTATATAACGTTTATATACTAAAACCTGCTTTTTATCTTAAAATGTATTAATAACCCCTTTAATAATACAGGTGGTTCAATAAAAAGCCACACTATGTATCATCATAAGTTCATCAAAAATACCCCATTGATATAAACTACCAGTATTTATACACAATGCACAAACATCGTCAAAATAATAGGAAGACATTAGATAAATAACAAAAAACATCGTAATGTACATTACTGATGACTACAAAAACGTGTAAATTATATGGCAGTTCACGTTTTCCTATTAAAATTAAGTTTAACAGTGAAATTACATGCAAAGCATACTATAAATTACATACTATAAATTACAGTTAATAAATTAATTGGTTTTACTGTAGCATGTTTTTTATTTTTTGAGGATTACAAATATTTGTACATTGTGGGAGCACTTTATATGTACACAGTGCCTCAGCCTGCAGAACAAATACTGCAGTTGATTACTGACCTGACTGGCATCATGGAACTGCCTAATATCTCAATATCAGAGTCAGAGTCAGAAAGGGCAATGGATGGAGCTGATCCTGATGGACGTTGGGTTTCAGGAGTCTCTGGAATGATAGTGTCTGACTCTGCTGGAATAAAGCAATAAAGCACAGGAGGCCGTCAGGCAAAAACACAACGCATGCCCTTGAGAGGCTTATTACGCTGTTTGCATTGGCAAAACTGTACTGATATTTCTCAGACGTTCTTGGTGAATGTCAAATATTTTAGATGTCAAATTTTATTTAATTATAAACAATGACAAAACAGACAAATATATATTATTACATTAGTAGAGTATAAATATAAATCAACATACAAATATAATCAACAGCAATGACGTTTTATAATAAATTTCTCAGCCACTTAATTGGCACAAGGTGATGGGTAACACTGTAATGCTACTTTAATCATTAACCGTTGTGAGATGGCCACTTGAAACACTGAATGAAACAATATTATATACATTTCAAGAACAGGGTCTCGTCTGAAGTTCAAACTCATCACAGCCTACCCGAGGGATCCACATGATTAGAGGTGGCTGCTCCTTTCTTTCTCCTCATTGTTCAGTCTTATGCGTTATCAGCAGCTCAATCCAGCTTTACACGCCATGTCATGCATTTCAATCGATACAATCGTCGACATCTGACTCGTGCTTCCCCGAATCTACTATCTATCAACTGTAATAAGCTGATTTTTGGACAGGAATAGCATTTCTCTCTAACAAAGAATTCGCTCACCGTCGAGCTAATAAATTATTGCTTGATCAGTAACAGCCTCGCATCGGCTTCGGACATCAGTAAATACCAGATCACCCTGTTTAACTCGGACCATTTCTCTGTACGTTTTGAGTCTTTGGGATATTTCACCGGTTGTATTGTACCTTTTGAATTTTTGTATTTTTTGAATGGAAACAGTCAGTGTAATCACGCTAGGCTGTTGTAACATCTGTAACTAGGGCGGCCGTTAAGGTACATACGTGTAGTCACAAGGGAACGAGAGAGAGAGTATTGACTTTAATACGATTGGCTACATAACGATTTTATTATTTTAATTATCATTATGTCATTTATTCCAGTGATGCAAAAAAGCATCATTACTCCAGTCTTCGTTGTCACACGATCCTTCAGAAAAAAATTTATATAATGAATTGCTATTTTTAATATTAATGTTGAAAACAGTTGTGCTATTTAATATTTATGCAGAATCCGTGATATTCTTCCATTCGGATGTTTGGGGTATGTGTGTATTAAATTGATTTTTAAAAATACATGTATATAAAATGTGTTTTCAAATAAATGCTGTTCTTCTTCCTTAAAAAGTGTAAATAAAATATAAATAAATATGCATACATACATATATATATATATATATATATATATATATATATATATATATATTTATCTATATATCTATATATATATATTTATTTTTTTTTATTTTTTTTATTCCCTAAAATACGTGCCAATAAGTAAATATTACTGCAGTTTCCAAAAAAAAATTAACACTAGAAGCAGTAAAACTGACACCTTTTATTCCTTTTCACACAGAGTTTCAATCATAATAACTGATATTAGAATATCATGTTTGGACTTCAAACAATATTAATATGTTGGGAAATTTGAAAACGTCTAGGTTACTATCGTAACCCACGTTCCCTGAAGGAGGGAACGGAGACGTTACATATGGGATCTCGCATG